>OZ018394.1:25816106-26118201 GCA_963969525.1 Ontholestes murinus
ACTGAATATTTATTTTTTAAGGTTTTTATTAAATAATAACAAATTAAAATCTTCTATCTATGTAAAATGTCACAAAGATAGTTAAACTGTTTAAATAAACAGAAGTTGTTTTTTTGTTTTCTTGGCTCGCTTAATAAATTACGTACCCATTGTTTTTTTATTGCACAGAATATTGACATATTTTTACAAACATGTTAATAACTTTAAAAGTAAAGAAGATAGGTATAGGGAACGCTACTATAGATCAAAGTACAATTAAATTCTGCGTCCGAATATGTAGAAATACTTCCAGAGGGTGTTCCATTTAAGAAAAAGGAGATATATTGGTTTATAATATATGTATATTATTTTTTCAAAAATAATTCATCATTGGATACCCTTAGGTATCTGCTATATGTAGCCAAAATTACAGCCTTTCAATTTTATTTTCGTTGGAGATATGTATTTTTAAAGCAAACTTTGAAGAAGCAATTATTTATTCTGGTGTAGAATGTTACTGTGCTTATTAGACAATATGTTGTAAATAAATCGCAAAAGGCAGTTGCTCTATAATCACTACGGTTAAATTTACTATTAAAATTACCGCCCACGACGACACTACTATAAGTGTTTATTTAATCCCGTATTTTGTTTATTATTAGCATAAATTCGTATAAATGACGGTGAACGGTGGCCTGTGACAATTGTCACACTACCATATACTCAGGAATGTAAAATTCATTATTATTTGCTATATTGTTACAAGAAATATTTATTTAATTTAATTGCATGAGTATATGTGCTACGGGTAAAAAACGATGACAGAGTGAACTCATTTAAGTGTAAAGAAGTTAATTCATATTCGTTCAGCCAAACATAACTCAAACATAACATATGAAATTTATTATTAGCAACTAATAATGCACCTAACTCGTTAGTTTGGACATTTAGGAACAATAAATTAAATTAATTATAATTTTGGGATCAGTTACTTATCTTGGAAATGTTGGCTCTCCTTCTAAAAATATAACGCTCCAGTATTATACCTTGGGGCCAGTTATTTGGATCCGTTAATTCTTCGTAGTGAATAAAATTTGCCCCAACCTTAAACGTAGGATATGAAGTATTTATTTCAACACATACGAAGTCGTTGTCAATAATAATTCGTTGTACGTGCTCCTTCAGATTATCTTCGATGACATTGTTTTTAACGCGATTGATAAATAACAGCCATGTCCTCTTTGATTTGACGGTACTGCCATTTCCAATGATGAGGGTTTACTTTTTCAGTAACTTTCGTTTGCGTGATACATTAGTAAACCGACCATCGGTATTTTTATCATGTGCCAGACATTGTTTGCACCATATTCGAAGCGTTACATTTTTAATCATTGATGTAGTGGCTGCCTTCACTTCGATATTACTCACTGATGCCTTGATCACTTTACGCATGTTATGATTCATTTTAATAACACATGTAGAGTGGCTGCATTGATTGCGATATTGATTATTTGTGATGCTTTGCTCACTTCATGCATGTTATGATTATTTTCGTTAACGGAAAGCCATGTTTCTCCATGCATTTGCAACTTTCACTTAACGTTTGTTTACTTGAGATGTGGGTCTTTTAATAGATTCTGGATTAATATCTTGATATGTAGCGCAATCGGATTGTTGGATTTGCTGCTTGTTTTTTTTTCCATTTCTGAGCGCAGGCATTTATTTGCAGTTTCGAGAAGCCGATTTTTATCTTCCAGGTATGATATCATAACTCAGTCGTTCCTTCATATTTCCATCAATTTTACCAGACATCGCAGGTAGTTTTATGATCGATGTGTTTGGAGGGACACTTTCACTTAATAATAATAATAATAACCATTTTTTACACAAGCAAAGGGAATTCAATATGGATCTACAGATAATACAATAAAACATATTACACTCAATGTACACGAGAGATTTACATATATATATATATATATATATATATATATATAAATAAACTATGGTGTAACAGTGAAACAAAATATATAAATGATGCTCCACAACATTGTTTTCAGGCAACTAGGATGATAATAGGATTTACATATTAGGCCCTGTATTCCCGATTTTACTACACTGTAACAGGCACATGACTTCAATTTTATATTATTGTAATTTGCAGTAATACACATTGAATTTCTCGAGCTCCAACTATTACGTACTTTATGAACGCCGACAATCTTTCTATATATGAACTATGAAGATTATGTTAGTTATCTGACATAAAAAGTGAAAGCAATTTTTGACCAAATAAGTATTATGAATATTATTATCCAAATTATCATAGCAATCAAATTACAGAAAATTACGACGTAAAGGAAGAACAGCCATTATTAAATTAACGACTTCTTAACATCTTTTTAAAATTTGAGCTCGCGAGATGGGCTACAACAATTTTTTGAAAGAATTGACGACGAAGTATACTGTCAAAAATCAACCAAAAACTGTGAATTTTATGTTAGCCCAAAAAACTATGCGCCAGTTCATACTTTGCCATAGTAAAAAATCGAAGCAGTTTTCATGGCTTGGTACTGAAAAAAGAATGACGAGACCTTTTTGGATTAATATCTGCCACGTTGTACAAAAAAAATATTTGATCGGTAGAAGTTGTTATGTTTAGTAAAACTACTTCGAAAGCTTTCCAAATGATTTGATTCTGAATCAAAAACCTATAAAGTGATTTTGATAAGTAAATCTTTTTTTTTAATATTAACTGTTTTTAACTTTAACTTTAACTATAATAATAATATTTATTATGATATTATTTTAAAGTTTTAGTAGTTTTTAAAGCTTTTAAGCATATTTCAAAATGTATTCTTTATCTACAGTATGTTATTGTGACTCGGGAAATACAACCACATATACTAGAGTGAAAATGATGAAGATTCGTAAAAAAATATAATAAAAGTCTTTAAATGACCAAAATACAGGCCATCAAACCTAAAAAAAATTAACACATTTTTCTAAATATTTTAAATACCGTTCGTGGTAGAGTGATGAAATTTGGTGCAGCCTAAACTAACATCAAGTAAATTCTTTAGACAATTTGTCACTTCGATCGGAACGCGGGAACCATGCTATTTATTCTTTCACATCTTAATAGAAAATTTATTTTAGAAAGTTTTTATCACTCTTTAAAAATTTTGATAACAGTGGCTGTTTTTGAGTTGAAAGCAAAAGTGTTGTAATAAACGAAAATCCAAAAATCTTCGGTAAATTTAAAAACTAATGAAAAATAAAACTTTTTATTTAGACATAGGCAAGTTGACAGCTCAATTGGGTTTTCAATTGCCATCGTCCACTTAGATTTTTCTTATTTTAACCATTACTCTTAAACGAAATATGAAAATTTTAAAGTTCTTGCACTGATGGTTCACTAATGTCGCATACTTATTGCAAGTGTTGAAAACGAAAATTCGACTTTGTTTTTCGTTTTTTTGATCATTACTCTTAAACAAAGAATAGAATTTTAAAGATTTTAGCACTGGTGGTTCACAAATGTATACATACATATTGTAAAAGTTGAAAACGAAAATTTGATTTTCATTTGTTTTTCTTTTTTGGCCATAACTCTAGAACGAAAGATCGATCATTACTCTTAAACGAAATATCGAATTTTAAAAGTTCTTGCACTGATAGTTCACTAATGTTGCATACTTATTGCAAATGTTGAAAACGAAAATTCTACTTTCACTTGTTTTTCGTTTTTTGGCCATAACTCTAGAACGATACATCGAATTTTAAAAATTCTTGCACAGATGGTTCTCTAATGTCGCATACTTATTGTACACGTTGAAAACGAAAATTTGACTTTTATTTGTTATTATGTTTTTGATCATACTCTTAAACGAAAGATCGAATTTTAAAACTTCTTGTACTGATGGTTCATTAATGTCGCTTACCTATTGTAAACGTTGAAAAGAAAAATTCGATTTTTATTTGTTTTTTTTATTTTTTCGAACATAACTTAAAAAAACAGATACCTAATACCAATTTGGGGAAATACAACCCAGAAAAACCTACAACCTCTGCAAATACAACAAAATAAAGTGCTAAAAATACTATACAAACAAAATAAAAGAACACCAACTAAAGAAGTATACAAGCAAACAAATGAATTAAATATTAAAAACCTAATCACACTAAATGACGTATTACTCATATACAAAATAAAACACAAATACATAAAAACAAACATTAAACTAATTATAAACAAACAAATTTACAACCATGGAACAAGAAGAAGATCCATGCTAAGAACTGAGAGGTACAACACAAAAATACTCACAAAACTTAATGACAACCGCAATAAATCAATTTAATGGACTACCAACATATGTAAAAAAATTAAACTTTATAGCGTTTAAACTACAACTTAAAAATCTAATTATAAATAATAAAATCGAGTAACACAAAACAACACAATATTAGTCAAAACAAAAAACGTCCTTCAATACCATTAATCCGGGCAGGGATCAATCCAGGATCTCGAGATGATAATGATGTTATATAGTATGTATTATATTTATGACTTTCTTTTGAATAAACTGGTTATATTTAAAAAAAAAAAACGAAAAGTCGAATTTTTGAAATTCTTCCATCCAGGGTTTACAAAGGTCGCATACTTATAGAAAATGTTATCTATCTATCTAAATACTAACGAAAAATTAAACTTTTTGTTTAATTGAGTTATCAGCTCAATTCGTTGTTCAGTTTTCATCGTCCACTCAGATTTGTCCGATGACTTTTCGATCTTTTATTTATTACTATTGACATCAGAGTCTAACACTTTTGTACATTTTTTCATGAATAGGTAATTAAATAAACATTTTCAAGAGTGAAGAGTTGAAAATGCTGTAACAAGCAAAATTAGTTGAGTCAATATATAAAATTCAGTGAAACAAACCAAGTGTTTTTTAATTTAATTACTTTTGCTATTAACTCAAAAACGGCTACTGTTACCAAAATTTTCAGAGTGATAAAAGTTTCTAAAATAAATTTTCTATTAAAATTTAGAAGAATAAATATAGTAAAATGTATTAAAATCCTTTAGTTCGTTGTAGAAAAATTAAATAATAAATTTAAAAATACGAAAACCTTTCGGGAATCTACAACAGTGAGTCTTACTAAGACTACAAAACAAATCTTTTTGAAACAACTACTTCTCTGGCTAATACCTCGACAGACATTAAGCACAATTAATTTGCGTGTTACGAATAGTACACTAATTTAAATGAAATTATTTCTGTTGAATAAACTAATAAATGAGAAAATGTATTTTAGATTAAATATGACTATAACATGAAAAATTATGCACAAACTATTCGTGACACGCATAGTATGATGTAATTTGTCACATCGATCGGCCTAAGGAATTTACTTGAGTTAGTTTAGGCTGTACTAAATTGCAGCACTCTATCACGGACGATATTGAAAATATTTAGAAAAATGTGTTATAATTCTTAACTTTGGTGGCCTGCATTTTGGTCATTTGAAGACTTTTATAATATTTTTTTTACGAATTATCATAATTTTCACTCTAGTATATGTGGTTAGTCACAAAAACACCCTGTATAAAATACTTTTATTCAGTTAAAGATGTAATAAGATTTCAACTGATTTACTTAGCAAATTTTAATTATTTTAAATTTAAAAATCGTTCCATAATCTTTTTTCCTTCATATGTTCTTAAACAACATTTTTCTACGATCGTACAGAAAGTAGACGCTTTTTGCATCATTTTTCGTTGTAAAGTGGCTTCTTAAAGCGCTAGTGCTTTTTTACGTTTTTATTGCACGGAAATGTCAAATTGTTTTTATTGCACAGAACTGTCAAATCTGACAGGTGATTATATTAAAGCACAAAATTTAAACGAAAAACTTAATGTTTTATTAATATATATAAATAACTATTAAACTTGATAATATAAACGAAATGTCAGATTTGTGAACTCTGAAGATATAATTTAATACAAGTCGAAGCGATTACAATAGAGCGAATCTCTTTTCCACAAATAATAATGGCGACTGACATTTGTGCAAGTTATTTACTGGTTGCTAAGTAACGTTTTCAACAATGCACTGTGGGTAAAATATGTTTTCATTCATTGTATAATTGAAATGACATTAAAATATTACTCATATGAATATATTCCTTTAAAATTGCTACACGGTCGAAAATAAAATTTTGTAAGGCGTTTAAAAAAACTCGCTCGTTCCTCGCTCGTGCTTTTAAACGCCAGTTCGTTCAATAATTTATCACATGTACCTTAAATATCTATTTTTTCTCATAATATTTTATTACTTTTCATATTTCCAATTTTTTAAGTATATGTAATGTGTTGACTGTTTTTTTCAATTTTAACTGTATTTTAACTATTTTTTAGAAAATTTTAATTAATCCATTTTGTAAAAATTTAAAAATGTATTTAATTTTCAAAATATTTTAAAAAAAGCATTCAATTGTTTTCTTTTTAAAAAATTTTGTATCAATTCTCGCTTTTGGGAAAAATGTCTTAAGTTTTTTGGATTTTTTTTTATCTTAGGTTCAACCGTTTTTAGCTTTTTTCAATTAAATATCAATTTTTTATGACATTTTCTCGCTTTACAACTTAAGAAAGTTTATTTTTTAATGTATAAACTATTAGGTTTTTTTTCAATTAACCCTCTCGAATGTATAATTGTTATATTTTGAAAAAACAGTAATTTCTTTTCTTCTAAATTCAAATATTATTATTTTTTATAAGAGCCCTTTTTTCATAGAAAATGTTCAGCTGTTATTAAAATTTAAAAATTATTTTAGAAACTTTACACGTGTGTCATAATAGCATTTGTATTTATTTATTAACTCCTGACCTAGCGTGTTAAAATAGGTAAGAAAATTATTAGGCTAGTGCGCAGACTCCTGAGAAAGGTCAGGAGTACGATTGGTTAATATATAGTACTTTAAACTACAATTAAAGGTAAAACAAGCATCTTTAAATATCAAAGGTTAATGTATAGACTGTTAACTAAGGTTACGAGTACTCTAGGTTAAGTCTAAATATCAAGTAAGGCAATTTTAAATTGTTTAGGTAGTAAATACCATTCCATCCTAAATCAACAATTTAATTTAAATTAATATTTTACCTATTACACTTTTTGTTTTACTGAAAACTAACACAATCAGGTCGTCTAATTTATCCATAAATGTAGATTGGGTCGGGTCCAATTTTCACAAGTTTCACAAGATAAAACAGGGTTTAAAAAAAATAGTTACGTATTATAACATATTTGAAAATGCCTTTTTATCTTTACTTAATTAATAGAAATATTAAATAAATTCTCGCGTGCCTATAGTAATATGAGGGGAATCACAAGACTAATAAATAATAATATTTTCAAATGAATAATTATAGTTTTAAGTAATTATCAGTTTGGAAATAATAATAATAATAAATAATCTCATCAATCTCTATTTCATTTTGGAAATAAATGCATGGGCTACGGGAAGCATAAAATTTCTTGGAAATAAATCACTTTGTGCCAAATATTATTTAAGGATGCTGCAGTAAAACCTGTTTCTTCATTAATAAAGACGAGGAGAAATCATACTTAACGTGCATATAAATTCCGTAAAAAGTCATTATCATTTTAATCTGACATGATGAAATAAATTATATCGCTCTAAATATTTGACTTAATATAATATACCTTTAAATCAATATTAATTTAGGAAAGTTAATAATTATCATAATTATAATCGCGTTTATTATCAGATAAAAATTTAATAAAAATATAGCTCAAATAATTGCAGTAATTTATATACTTACAACATAATTAATAATAATCTCTATTTAATAGAAAGCCTTTCCTCAAAAAATATATTTCGGACATCATTTTTATTTCGATAGTAAATCATTTATAATAGTTACTTTTTATCCGAATTATTTCGATTGAAATCGGAGATTTACACTTTTGCTTTTAACTCAAAAACAACCACTTTGTTTTTAAAGTTTTTAAAATTTTCTATCAAAACGTTTAAAAATAAATGAAAATTTACGAGCAAACAAAAATGTTCTGATCAAACAAATTTTAGGAACACCCTGTATGGTTCCGTCGGTCCGATCGAAGTGACAAATTGCCTAAGGAATTTACTTGATTTTAGTTTAGGCTGTACAAAATTGCAGCACTCTACCACGAGATATTGAAAATATTTAGAAAAATGTGTTAACATTTCTTAACTTTGATGTCCTGTATCTTGGTAATTTGAAGACTTTTATAATAATTTTTTTAATGAATCATCAACATATTCACTCTAGTATATGTGGTTATTTTTTTTTGCCCGAGTCAAAGAAATTCCCTGTATATTTGAACATAATGAAAATTATGAAACTTATAAAATTAAACCAATCAGTAAATTAAACACGCGAGATATAATACTTGCAATTATTACTAAGCAATTCCTACTAATTAGTACTTACCAATATGAGATGAATTCGTAACGATATTTCCGGTTCCATTGCTATCCAATACAGCCTGAAGTGCAATCACGCCATTTTCCGTGAGGCCGAGCGCATAACTCTTGTGCTTCAATGATAACGTTCTCCAAGAAGTGGCGACCTTCTCCGTGTTAAAATCGCGAACGGCTTCCACTTTCGAAATTACCAATTCTGCGAGAAAACCTCCATGAATCTTAATTCGGCGAATTGGGCAATTCACTTACCTTCCCTGTTTCCGTGTCCGCTGCCAAATTGGTACGTGTACCAAATATTCTCCTTTCCGGACACATTATTAACCGTAAATACAAAACAAATCGTGCACATCCACAATATAGCCATGTTAGAGCGAAACTGATCGAGTGTATGGATAGTATTTATCAACAAACAAAAAATTAATAGAAGAAATTTTGATGAATAAAAATGAACTAAATTTTTGTAATGGAGATATAAAATAGTTTTGAGGTATTAAATATTTAGTTAATACGAGGGCTATACGAAAAGTAATAATAATAATAATAATATTTATTTGCGTTAGGCAGAAATATACATAGGAAATGTCACAAAATGCAATACGAAGTACATAAATCACATAACACATAATTTAAAGTCGCATTAAAGAAACTTAATGATTAAATAAAATTAATGTTGTAATAAATAAATATTTCACTTTTTTTAACAATTTATAACTTGCTAATTGGCATTTATTCATATTGAAGAAATAAAATAATATTTTTTTACATTTTTTAAGATTTCTCGTTTTTATCTGCAAAACAATAATTCGGAAAAGCAAAATGTGCGTTCTAATAACACAGTTCGAGACGGGAGTTATTAACAAAAGAAATTTAACTAGTAGAATAAAATATAATCGAATACTTTCTAAAATAAAGCGGACGTCTACATTGCAATACACTAACTGTGGAATGGAAAATTTCCTTTATGTATTGGAAATTAGCCATCCAGAAATATATATCCCGTTAGCATGTCTAAGAAATAAATCTCTAGCTAAAACTAGTCTACCTAAAAAACACGTCGTTTATTTTAACTGTTAATGGTAATTATATAAACGCAAATAACAGTAATAGCTAGAATAAAATTTCAATAAATTGTGAAAGTATTTTATGTGATCGTTTTATAATTATGATTTACTCTTATTGGTTAATTGATATTATTAGGAAATAAATTATCAAAACCCTTATTTTGAAATTAATTTAGAGAAATGCACAAAATATAACTCTCAAACATTACTCGAATGTTGGTAATAGTTAATTTATTTATTTATTTAATAAATAAAACACAAAATAAAGAAACGCAATGCAAAATTAATAATCATGAACGATAAAACAGCGTACGTACAAAACCAAACCAAATTAATACATTAAAAACTCAATTAAACATTTGTAATTGTTTATAAAAAGATAGAAGTTGGGTGAAGGCAAGAGGCCATTGCAGGTATATAACAGCGTATTTAAAGGTTTAATATTACTAAGTTATAATTAAATATACTTGATTTTTCTCTGAAAAGTATTTTTTTAATCTTTACGAGTATTCTAATATTCGTTACCAAAAGTATATCACCTCTAACGAACAGGTACAATTAATATAGCCATTTAAAAGTTTCTAAAGAATCATATGTCAAATATATTTCTGCGATAATGTAACATTATCATGTGAAAGTTAACTAACATAAGATTTTAATGGACATTAGAAATCCTAATTTATAAAATTTAAAAAAAAGTAAGTTTGCTTCATATCTCGGAAAATAATGGCGACAAAATTTCTAAATATATTTTATATTAATTTGCATAAAAATATATACATCATTGTCTTTTACAATTTTTTCTATATGTCATAATAACCGATATATATTGATTTGAAAAAATTGACAGTTTTTACTTTTTTCAAAATATCTAGTAAATCTGGACTTTTTTGAATTTTATTGTTCTCTTAAAACTACATTTCTGTCCCCATTTAACCGTTTTCTATCTCTTATAGTTTCCGAGGTCCCCATAGAGAACTTCTAAAAAAAACTCACTCAGTATAATTTAAACGGTTTAATATGAAGTAATTTATTCTAAATATTTTCCATGCCCCAATTAAATAAAGCCAATGGCAATACTAAATTGTAGCGACATATTCTAAAATTGGTTAAATTAGAAGGCAATGGACAATCTTCAAGGTACTAACAGTGAAGACAGAGGAAATTTACGTTATAAAACCCTGTATTTTATAATACTAACTATTATACTACCTAAATGATAAAGAATTACCAAGCACAACTCTTAAATCTATGTATCAAAATCCTTTTCCTGTAAATTATTGTTTGAGAATAATTAATAAAAATACGTATTACGTCGATTTAGAGTGCACTTTGCCAAAACAAATTTTAAAGATGATCCAATCGCCTCTAACTTTTTCTACATTCTACAGAGAATATACAACGCAAAATATCTTAAAATTATCTGTAAATAATTGATTAATAGTTGAGGCGTTAACTTCGTGATACATTTTGGAAAATTAAACAAAAACGTTTACTTTGTTAATATTGTGATATTAACAAAGTAAACGTTTTTGTTTAATTATCTGTAAATAAGATTAATATAAACGGTAAATAAAATATGGCTATTTTGCGATCTTTTAGGTATAGCAGAGGCAGCTATAATTTTAACTAATATACAATTACAGTTAAAAAAATTAAAAGATATTACTAAGAAATATTCCGTACTTAACTTATTAATGTAGTTCATTACGAAGTAAATGTGTTTGTAGAGAAGTTACCCTCTTTGTCAGAACCATTGTCTACATATCATCTAGAAATGCTCCGTTAATTAATCCACTGCCAGTATTCAGTACGTGATCTTCTAATATGAAGAAACCCAGAAATGCATAAATATATTGTCCATAACTCTTCTCTGATCGTTGCACATTCTGTTGAGGTTGCAGAACTAACCTAGCTTGTTTAGTCCGTTCTACTCTATAATAAGCTTCTAGGCCCAAAATAATTGATATATGCAAATATCAATAAATAGCAAAAAAATCTATCATTTTTTTGTGCACTCAAATCCTCCTCTGAATAAATATTTGATGATTAAATATCAAACTAAAAGACTTTTAGTTTGACAATGACTAGCTTATAGTCGAAACTATAGACAATGTGTAATTTTTTAAAATATAGTGGCACTCGTTTCTTTTTCCTTTCAAGTTGTTTATTTGCATGACTTAAAATCTATACTATGATAATTTTTACTCCTTTCTCCATTTCCCTCCCTCTTTTCCGCCTCAACCTCATCAGTATATTTATGGCCTCATCTCGACTCATCCACTTTCACACGCTTTTACGTCCATCCATTCATTATTTCTTCCTTCATTCTGTCGGAACCTTTTAGCAGTTCTTGTTTGACTAATATTATCTCATTGCAATGTTTTATCGGATTCCTTCACTTACTTATTGCAATCTTTAACGAAATCCTCCCATTTTCAAAAATATTCCTAGAATTTCTGCTCCAAGTTGCTCGAACTTTCTTTGAGAGTCAGGAATTTGTAAGCATTTTGTCTCGATTATAAAAATCGATTTAAATAAAACTGGGGGGATTAGAAGAGGGTAAATTGGTGAAGGAGGTATGGAAGGGAAGTATGGTTACATCTATCAGCTGTGTTTGTTTACATTTGAATCACTGCGACGGGCTACGCCAAGTTGTTTTCTGTTATTTCCCATTACCGTTTAGTCCTGTATAAATATGGTAAACAATTGCGAAACGTGTAATGGGTATATACACCCTAAATACTCTAAATCGTCACTTAAATGTTATGGATCTTGTGCCAAGTGATTCCAAGACAAATGCACTAACACGGATAGCTCACAACTGAAATACCATAATGATGAAGAAAAAAACCTAATTGCATTAAATGGTTTTGTAGTAATTTATGTAAAATGGAGACGTTACCTAATAGTTCTCTAAAAAAGAATAACCCTACCTCTGAATTAATATTTGATTTGAAATTATCACTTGAAAGTAAATTCATTGAACTAAAGAACGACGTTCAGGGTTACTTTGTCGATTTGTTGCAAAAAATTGACCTGTTTAAATAATACAAAAATAAAGAAGAAATAAATGTTCTTAAATCCAAATGTCGCTCTAGTAGCTCTCCCTTAGATATTTCAACAATCTCTGAAGAAACCGTAGAACGCAATAAGAGAGCAGCTTATGTTATTATGTTCAATGTGTATGAATCAGAAAACGATTCATCTATTGTCGCTGATATCATTAAAACAATAGATTCTTCAGTAACAACCAATAGCAAAAAGTCTCAGTCCCTCATCCCTGGTGTTATGAATTACAACGATAATATAATAGATTATCCTAATGAAATTTTAAATAGTTTTGCTTCTTATTTTTTATCCATCAGACTGACTACTAAGTTCAATCATGTGAACATGCAACATTTAATATAAACCCCCCCCCCCTGGTTACTTGGATATTCAAATAATAAGTGATGAGGATATTTTATTAGCTTCATGGAAAATAAAACCAAATTTTACTTTGGGACTGTATACATGCGCTATTAGTCACTCTGTCACTAATCATCTGTACAATTTAATAATTTAACAAGTCTGCTTTCCTGAAATTTAGAAGGTGACAAGAGTGACCCCTTCCCAACTCTGGAAACAAACAGGACATAATAAACTACCGCCCTATTTCGTTAATAAACAATTTTGCTAAAATATTCCAAACAATCTTGAGTGCCAAAATGCATCACTTTTTTGAACAGTATATAACTACTAAGCAGCATAGATTAGACCAAAAATGATCAACAGTTACAAATCTTAAAAATTATTTCATTTAACCTTTTTAAAATGAACTACCACATAGTAACGGTCGCTACCATCATTTTCAGTTACAAATCTATTAAATTTTACTAAATATATTGCATGTAACTTGAACAACCGAATACAAGTTAATGTGGCGTATATTTATTTTGCAAAAGCATTGTTGTTGAGGTGTTAGTAACAAAATGTTTTCTTTAATAAAATCAAATTAGACCAATAGAGTACAATATGTCGATTATATTGCCAATCACTCCCAGAAATTTTATCCGCATACTGGGGTGCCCCAAGGGTTTCTAATATTTCCTCTGAAGCTCTTCTATACAATGTAAAGATATACAGAACCATATCTTCAATAGACGATGCTTTATTACTTCACCAAGATATAATGAGAATCGAAGAATGGGGTCATATAAACTGTCTCAAACTTTGGTAGAATAACCAATACCATTAGTTATAACTAAAGGTTAAATGGTAGTGTATTGAAGCGTGTAAATCAGTTTAAAGACTTAGGCATAATATTTGATAAAAATCTCTTATTTCAACCACATATAAACTACATCATAAATAGTTCACTCCAAATGTTAGGTTTCATTCGTAGACTAAATGAACCCTTTACAAGTAAAGATGTAGTACTAAGGCTGTATGATTCATACATAAGTTGGAATATTGTGCAATTATCTGGTCACTATCATATTATTCTCACATTCAGTCTATTTAACGTGTCCAAACTTGTTACACACGTCAAATAAGTTATTATTTAAATACATAGAAAGATATTTTGGTAGACCAATAAATTGGATATTGTTGATTTAATTGTTGTGGATTAAATGCATAGATAGACCATATGTTTGATCTAGAGAAAGATTATATAGCATAGAGATTTAAATTCATAAGAAAATATTGTAAATTATTACCTTTGGTTTCATTCAAAATTGCATTGTCAGAGAAAACCATGTCTATTTTTAATGTTTTCCAACAAATTTCCATAATTTGTTTAAAAAAAGAACACGATTATCACGTTAAAAATAGAAACATAGAAAAATCCGCCATTGCTTTCCATAGTCATGAAACCGGACACCAATTTCCCCTTAAAAATGTATTAAAATCAGCCAAAAATAAATTAGACATGTTGGAAGCAATTGAAATGTACAAAAACCAAAACAGATTATTAAATTTAGACCTGTTCCCTTTAGATAATCTTCTCTTATACCACATTCGAAAAATCAATAGACATCTCATACCTCCCGCTGATAATTAACGTTTTTCCCCGTAATCCCTGTCGGTATATATACGGGGTGGGGCATTTATCTTGGCAACGTGGAATATTTCCGAAACAGAGCAAAATATGAAAAAATGTTTCAAATAAATGTTTTTTTGATATGAGGAAGCAAATTTTATGTCACTACGTAAAATTTTGAAACTTAGGTCATTCACGGTCAACTTTTTTTTAATGGAAACATTTATTTTCTCATTTTTTTTATATTTCTTCGCATAGAAAGAAAATTAAATTATCTAAATCATTTTTCTTCAAAACGAACCATTTCTAGAATAAATTGCGATTGATATTGGTAAAGCTTATCATAGCTGCCAGTACACATTACCAGATTATTTCCTATATCGAAACAAAGGGTCAGGACGTACCCACAACCACTGAAAACATGCAATAACGCATACGTAGTATATGCCAGTCCATTTCAATAGTAGACCCTTATGCGAACACAAAATTCCTTTAAAAAAATATTCGGAAAATGTATTGAAATGGAGGACATCACTTTGAACAATTATTACATTAATTAGAATAAGTTGAATAAAGTATTATGTGTTCCTATTTTAAGATTGTGTTTTGATTAATTTAAGTTTTATGCCATCATCTATGACAAGTTTATCAATATTCATCGAAATTTAAACTAGAAATAGTACATCTTAAAGAAAAGTGATTTAAGTTAATTTAACTTTCTTTTTGCAAGTAGAAATAAAAAATATATGTTTCGGTTTAAAAAACAAAGTTGACCTTCAAATGACCTTGAAAGAACTATGTTGCAAAACCATGCGAAAAACATTTATTTGAAACATTTTCTCATATTTCGCTCTGTTTCGAAAATATTCCACTTTGCCAAGATAAATGCCTCACCCTGTATATAGGTGTAAAAATAGTTTTAGGCATTATTCATTGATAATGAGTACATGCTACTCGAAATGTACATCTGACAATTAAAAATAAAAGTCAAGTAAGGAAACAACAAAATGTTTTAATTCTATAGTGATAACTTCGCATAACTCACATAAAACTGTAAAATTTTCATAAATTATTGTTATTGTAACGGATATTATTTTCTACATCAAAGATATAACTTTAGTTTTTAGTCTTTATGGTCTTCTTTTTTCCTGCTTACAAAATTGAATAATAATGCATGATTTCCGTACATAATTTAGGATACAGGAATTTAACTATTATCTATTTGACTATAAAACTAAAAACTAAAAATTAAATAATAAAGATGTTTTATATACCTTACGAACTATGTTTAGCTATAATCATTTTTTATCTATTTAGAATTAAACCATTTAGAAAATTTTCTTTCATAGTGTACCCCAACTTTTGGTACAAATAAATAGATTATCGAAAAATAGATTACAATGAAAGAAGAATATAAAAAAACACCAAATCTATATATGATTTGGAATAGAATTTGGTAGATACATTAAAATTATTTCTAAAAATATATAGATCTATGTTATCTTTATTTGGAATAGAATTTACTTACTTAAGATTAAAAAAAAAAACTAAATCCACCAGAAATAGAAAGCGCATGATTAGCCGCTTCTTGATTTTTTTACTCCTAAATTATCATTTTGCCAGTTGCCCAATGGAAAAATATAAACCCCGTATGACAAAATCTCACCAACATAATTCTTGAACAAGACCCCTGACAATAGGTTTTATATAAGTCTATAAGTGGTTATCGATAATTTTTGAATTAACTAATCAATCAATTAATTAATTAACTTGTTGGATTTTTAAAATTAACACTAATACGCCAACATCTTAAGTTTCTATCAATAAATTCCTAGTCCTTAAATAAACTAACATTTTATAAATCTACGGAAATGCGTCTAATTTAGACTACGTTATTGAAACTACTAATTCCCTTAATAATATCGTCATAGATATTTAATTATATAAAGCAAATAGAACATCTATCAAAGCAACAGCAGTTTGAATGTAGTTATTTCTATCCAACAAACTATGATTTAATATCAAAAAAATGTTGCATTGTGCTGAATGTGATTACAGCAATGTAACCACGGCTAACAGTTAATATCCAATACTTGGTGATTCTTTAGTGCAAGTAATAGTTGCTTTATCTTTTAGCTGGTAGTTCTTGCATAATATATAATGTAAGAAAGCGGTACAGTAAGGCTGAGACAATTAATATTTGTTATCAATATTTTAATTTTTATTAACACTGCAGCGGTAAATTAATATTTAACTTTAGTGTAGTGCAGGGAAAAGAGGGTAAGAGATTTTTACTATGAATAACATTAATGATAGATACATTATAAAATTGACATCTATTATTTATATAATTACACTAAAATTCCTTAATTAAGTATATTAAGAACCAACAATTATACTCCAACTGATAAAATATTCTTATTTACTGTACTGCAAACGCTATTTTGACGTTAGCGCACGACGACCAGCATGATATTGATATTTCTTAAATAACTCTCTCTCTCTCTCTCTTAGTGAAACATTATGAAATCATCATATGTTACTGATATTCTTTAGTTCAAAGAGGCAACATACGTTTCTTTAAAACTAGACTTATGAATAACTCTTATAAACCTAAAAATTTATCAGAAGATAGCAAACAAAAATCATTAGGTACTTGTAACAGATTTACATCAGCTATGAATATCTCAAATAATTTTTAATTGCTCAAGCACGTTACGAATTGCTGCATTGTATTTTCAGCAAAAGAAGTAGAATGATTTACTTCAGCATAGTTTTTTTCTAAATTCGGTATCCTATGTTCATTTTTTAATCCCATAACGCTTACACCTTTGGAAAGAAGCCTTGACGTTCTTGTGATTTCAATAACAATACCGTACCTCCACTGTGGTAACTGGTAACTAACACTATTAGGTCGTGCTTTCCCTTCATTTGATCAAATATTAAAAAATACCTGGTCATGAATTTCATTTATTCATATTTTTTTTTCGGTAGATAACTGAAATTCAAATTTCAAAGAAAGCATAATTTTCTGCTCACTGAGTCGAAATGTACTTCCAAAAAATATCTAAATGACTCTACTTGATAAATAGAGCCATTATTAATGCATCTTGGTTTGGTAAAGGGTATTCATCGTCCGATTTGCTGAAGTGTTCATTACTACGATTATGTACTTACCTATTATTCTTGTGTAATTCGTAAAATCCTCCAGTAATTGATTTCTATTGATGTAATTATTGGCGACCTATTCATTTTGCCAACCGAGGTTTGAACAAGGGACCTTACGATTATGACGCGCACGTTAAACCGAAATCCACAAACGATATATTAATGGTATCTTTTCCTACTACCTACATTATAGTACTTAATAACTTGTTGTGGTATTTCCTAATCATTTTAATTTTTAGATAGAAGTAATCTCATGGAGATCACTATTTTAAACGTTAACCATTCTTTTTCATTTTCATCATGATTAAGTAGAATCATCCTCCTAGTTCTTCTACTTCTCCTCTATATTCATATGATATACTACAGTTGTTATTAGTATTTGATTCTATTTTAATTCCAAATTGGTACCAAATTTATAATGATCAAGCATCTGCATTTATGCCAATCGTCATAACTGTTCAGACCTTGAGTACTTTTAGCCATCTTGTGACTTTTCTTTTTGAATTCTTGTGCTGTATAAGCCATTTAGAGGCAAGTTTAACAGATCTTAATAATTAGTATCTTTCACTTATCGCGGCATTCCATCTTCTTAATTACTGTAATTAATTCTTTCCATGCCACGTAGTTTTGATAAGATCAAATTAAAATAGCTGATTTTCTTGTCTAATCTAGATTATTAATGAGGAAGGACTAAATCTCACATTACTTGTTTTGGTATACATTTTTTAAATCTGAAATGAATAACTTAAAACTGGTGCGGTAGTAAGTTTAGTTTTTAAAATGTTTGCTGTTACTCCTCGAGCCATTTACACCTTTGTCTTTCTTGTGTGAGGCGAGTTAATGGGTTAGTGATATTGAAAAATCCCACAATACTTCGTTAATTATAAGTTAATAATTCAACGAAACGTGAAGGCTGATGTAGATCTTTTGAAACCGGTTATTCTTTTACTGTCTAAATCGCACATTACTTGAATTAATACCCAACATTAATATTTCTCTTTAAAACACAAAACTTAAAATTGTTGCGGTAGTAATTTCTGCTTATAAAATGTTTGCTGACACTCTTTGTCCCATTTAAACCTTTGTTTTTTTTTTCATGAGACGAGTTAATAGGTTAACGATATTGAAAAATTCCACAATACATCGATAATAATTGGATAATTCGTGGAAACGTCGAGAATAATGTGCAGCATTTGAAACCTGATATTCTCTTACTTTTGAATTTTTGCCCATCAAGTGAACTATATTTCTTTTCTGATATTTTTTACACTTAACTTAATTCTATAATTAGGTATCGAACAAAGCCTATAATTTCTTTTGTTAATTTGCACAAAGAATCTTCTCATGGTGTTCTCGATTATATCAGGATATGCAAGATGTGTTTACTGAGCTTTCATCTTTTTTTTCCCTCATCAGCTTTCTGATACTACAGCCTTTTCTTCTATATTTTATCTTGTGGCTGATGTATAAGTCTTAAATTGTCCCTAAAAATGGGTCTAGGTTCCTTGATCATCAGAAAGGGAGATTGCATATTCATACGCACTTTAAATAAAATTTGATTCTTCAAATCATCTTTTGAATTTATAATTTTGTTCAATAGTACTGAATATTTTCTGCTTCATTGCAAGCTTTATAGAAATATTTTAATATTTGGAATATTTTCAACGATTTCTGATTTTATTTTATCACCATTTTTCTAAAATTAATATTTAATATGTTGGATGCTTGAAGCCATAACTTTGTGATACATATTGAATCAGGAACTTTATCAAATGATAAATAAAGCTTACTTTGTTAATATCACACACGGAATTTATTTCGTAACTATAGTTTCAACCTTACAAGGCAAGACTGTACGTTTGATAATGGCCTTGTAAGGTTGAAACTATAGTTACGAAATAAATTCCGTGTGTGATATTAACAAAGTAAGTTTTATTTATCATTTGATAAAGTTCCTAAAATTAATATTTACTTCCATCAACTTATTAGTTATGAAACCATTTTTTCCATTTTATCATAGATTTTTAAAAGCTTATCTTCAAAAAACTATCCTATTCCAATATTTTAATTTTTTCATTCTTCTTTAAACTAGATTTTTTTAATCCATAGGTAATAAAGCAAATTTAAAGTTGTGATAGATATATAATTATAATAAAACTTGTTTATTAAATTAAGAAAATTTATTCAAAATAAATACTTTATTTACACTAATAAATACACTAAAACTAATTGATCGTAACAAATCACTTTGTATTCTGCCAGACATTAAAAAAATCAAATTTTGTAACAATTGCGCCACTAAGTAAGTAACATACACCATAAACTTACGGTACACTCACGGACAAAAACCGTTTCGGATCACCAATTGTAGGCTGGAACCTCAAATTAACACGCTTTCCCTTCTGATCGTCAATATCGAAAAATGTATTCCAATCAATCAAATAGTAAAAACCCGTCTTTCTAGGCGCTTCCGTTGTAGTCGTAGCCACGCTCTCTTTAACGGCATCTGAAGATCCTCCGAAAGAATCCTCTAAATCCGCAAATGATGGATTCTTACCCTCAGTTGCAACTAATGTTGCTTGTGTAGTTGTAGTAGTCGTGGTCGTAGATTGTTGCCTTTTCACTTCGTTTTTATCAAGGCCTCTGTCAAAGTCGAGAGGGTTGGGTCCAATCTGTTGATCGAGTGGTACATTCAAGCTACTAACTAATTCCTTCAAACCCTCCAGATCTATATGTTTTAAATCTTCATCAGAAGCGGTTCCGTTTAGTTTCTCCAACTGTTTAATTATCCCCGCAAGTTTATTTAATTTATTAATTTCATTTTCCGTTGCGTATTGCGTTTCTGCGGGATTAAAAACGTGTTGTTTCTCGACTTTTTTCATCTTCTCGTCATTTAAATCTTTTACGTCCTTATAAGTAATTCCAATATCCTTCAAAACACTTTTGAGTTCATCAGGAACGACGTCTAAATTTAAATTGGGGTTATTAACTTCATTTTGAGGTTTTGACATTGAAATTGCTTTCTGTGACCTTTGTCCAGATTTAGTTCCCAATCCAAATTTCGCCAGGAAATCATCCATGCTGTCATCATTGCTACTACCATAAGTATCAGGGAGTGGTTTGAAACTGGAGTATGAAGCTGGGTTTATTTCTAGACTAGGTTCCATCATTACAGGCTTTTCTTCCTTTACTACTTGTTTAATAGGGTTTGGAATTAATCCAAACGTCATTAAGAGCTCTTTCATATCTGGAGTTAGGTTATTGGCTACTTTTTGGAATTCCGGTACATGGGTTGTAACCTCGGGAAGTTTTTGGAATGTTGGGGGTGTGGTTTTCTTAGCCTCGCTGTTGATAATATGTAGTACAGATTCGTGTTGGTTATACGAGGCATCTTGTTTTAATAATGCATCTAGATTTTTGAGTACGTCTTTGAAATCTTCTGGGAGTTGCATATGCGGTGGTATTACGGGAGCAAGAGTGGGCGATGTATTGATTTTAATCGATTCTGCCGTAACTGGTGAGGTGAAAATGGTAATAGGTTTTGGTTTTTGTGGTGGTTTAGTTTCTAATTTAGGTTTTGTGTTTAATTTAGGCGGTTCAATAATGTTTATACCTTGATTCCCCATTGGTTTAAATGGTTTGGTTGTTTGGATTAGAGGAGTTACAACATCTCTAGTTGATAAGGTTATAGGTTTAATCGTTCTTAGCGGTTTTGCAGTTTGAATTTTAGGTGTTACAACTTCGTGTGAACTTAAAGTCACTTCATCCTCTGGATATTTGTGATTGGAATATTTATTAGTAGAAGGTTTTCTTGTAGTCCGGCGTCTGAGAGGTCGGATTGATTGAGTGGTTGGAGGAATCATCGGTGTTTGAGTTACGATCTCCGGCCTTTTCGTTCTTGTGCGCGCTGATGTTGCCGCTGCTTTTTGCTGATCTGGAATTTTGGTGGTTGATCGAAATCTCGTTTTCTCCGTCGGTTTTGTACTAAAGATTTCTATTTGATTCTGCGTCGGCTTTTTAAAAACCTGCTGATTTTGCTTCTGATCGCCTACCATTTGAGTAATTGGGGGCTTCGTATACAAAGCTTGCACGTCACCATTTTGCGCGCTGTCCGGTGAATAAGGCATGACGTACATGACCGCTTTCTGGTCGCGATTGCTGGATTTTTCTTGATCGGTTTTCGTAATATTTTCGATGATGTCCAATATTTCACCTCGCGTAAGTCTGGGTAATTTCGGATTTGATTTGATCAAATCTTCGACTTCTTTAACTGTCTCCTCGATGTTGACGGTGTTCACATCGCTAATTGTTTCCGGAGACGATTTTATCTCTGGCGATAAAAGTCTGCGTGCAGGTGATGAGCTGCACAGTTGTATCACACACGCAACTAGTAAGAATGTGGAGAATTTCTGTAAATAAAAAAAATTACAGTTAGAAAAGGCCATCGGGTAAAAACATGAATAAATGGTTTAGATTTAAACGGAGGTTCATCAAATATGGTGCAGTAAGGTATGGTATAAGTATAAATACAGCATTGAAATATGTAAAAATATGTAAATATAACATTTTCACTTATTTAACATATTAATCTTTATATATTATAGATTTAATTAATTGTGACGTGCGGAAAAAAATAAAATAATAATATGAATTGGACATAACATATTTTGTTTGGTAAACTTATTATACGAGAAGCTGAATTTTAAATATTAAAAAGTCATTTATTACTGCCTAAAGAGACGACCAGGAAAATAATTCTTTGAATGTGATCTCCTACAGGTGTTAGTATTAAAAAAAAAAAAAAAAGGCTACAAATAAGAAACCTAGTTTTGAAAAATTACAAAAATAAATTCGTTGGATTTTAAAATGAGCATTACTCACATACTTCTAATTTCAAATGTTTTTACAACGTTAATAGTTATCATTTAGAAACATACTAGAGAAAAACCAAATGAAGAATGAATAATACAATACTTCCCCAGTTCTTTATTATTTTAATATTGTTCTAAAGTAATTTTAAAAATTATGAATTGCTAGAATATTTTTGTTCGATAAATGATTATACAGGGTTATTCACGCTATACGGCACGGAATATTGTGGCCAAAATACGTGACTTTCAAAAAGTTTCACTTTGGGGATATATGGGGGTCTATTAGGGCTACTTTTTGAAATTACTTTCATAATATACAGGGTGTCCCAAAAACCCTAAAAGTATCAAAGTTGTGTTTTTTTTAATGAAACACCCTGTATTTTATTGCATTTTTGGATCCTTCGATAAAAATAAGTGTGTGTTTTAATAAGGTTTTTAATTCATAAACATTAAGGTTTTTGAAATAATTTGAATTTTGTAAAAATGTAACCTAATTTTCATGTTTCAAATACTTAAAAAATAATTAAGTTATGCATACCAAATTTACACTGAAATGTAACAATAGATCATATTTTATTTTCCAAGTATAATAAACTTGACATCTTATGCCGGGTGTAAAAAAATTGGAATTAAACAAATGAGAACTTTAAATGGCTATAACTTCATTTATTTAAATGGAACGCTATATTTATTAATTTATCAGTAAATGCACGTTTTAATTACCTTTCGAATGGTATTTAAATCTTAAGTGTTAAGTCTTCTCGTTTTTGCAGAAAACGCCAAAATATTGTTTATTGCACCGTTTTAGTACTTTTTAAGTAAAAATTTGTATGTATCTAGTTTTCTATGCTATTTAAAAACGTCAAATAATTAATTTAGTCTGTCATTTTAGTTTAAAAAGCCTGTCTTTTGTTATAGTTGTATTATTTTGCATTTTTGTGTTAGATCGTTAGTAATCGTTATTGTATGAACATCGCTGTTGTATTTTTTGGTAAAAAATGAAGATTTACTCAGAATAAGGGGTTATTGGCATTATTTTTATGCTTGAAGAATGTCATCAAAATTGTTTATTGGCTTGTCGAGTTTATACTTACAGGTTTCCCGAAAGAAATCACCCTAGGCCAGCCATTTTTGAGAGACTATTAAACCAGTTTAAAGAAATTGGAAGTGTCAGTTATAAAAACCTCAGTTTAAGAAAATCTGTGTAAATTTTCATTTTTTACTATGACATACAACAACCATGTTCAAACAATAACGATTACTAACGATCTAACACAAAAACGCAAAATAACACAACTATAACAAAAGACATCCTTTTTAAACTAAAGTAACAGACTAAATTAATTATCTGACGTTTTTAAATACGATAGAAAACTAGATACATTAAAATTTTTACTTTAAAAGTACTTAAACGGTGCAATAAACAATATTTTGGCGTTTTCTGTAAAAACGAGAAGACTTAACAATTAAGATTTAAATACCATTCGATAGGTAATTAAAACGTGCATTTGCTGATAAATTAATAAATATAGCGTTCCATTTAAATAAATGAAGTTATAGTCATTTAAAGTTCTCATTTGTTCAATTCCAATTTTTTTACACCCGGCATAAGATGTCAAGTTTATTATACTTGGAAAATAAAATATGATCTATTGTTACACTTCAGTGTAAATTTAGTATGCATAACTTAATTATTTTTTAAGTATTTGAAACATGAAAATTAGGTTACATTTTTACAAAATTCAAATTAATTCAAAAACCTTAAGGTTTATGTAATAAAAACCTTATTAAAACACATACTTATTTTTATAGACGGATCCAAAAATGCAATAAAATACAGGGTGTTTCATTAAAAAAAACACAACTTTGATACTTTTAGGGTTTTTGGGACACCCTGTATATTATGAAAATAATTTTAAAAAGTAGCCCTAATAGACCCCCATATATCCCCAAAGTGAAACTTTTTGAAAGTCACGTATTTTGGCCACAATATTCCGTGCCGTATAGCGTGAATAACCCTGTATAATAAATTAAGTATAACATTTTAATCTGCAACCAACATTCCAAACGAGTACTTATTTCATTTATAAACTTTCTAATTTTGCTAAATCTGTAGTAAGGACGTATTTATTGGATTCACCGGTGACTCACCATATAATTGATGAGTACTAGAACGTGTGCAACTGTCAGTGAAAGTAAGAGAAATGGTTACATTAGTTCTATAGAAAATATTAGTAATTTCATGTGCTCTTGTAAAACGATAAAGAAATACATCGAATGAGTCAGTGGTAAATTTATTTTGGTAAGAAACTTAGAATTATTGTAAATAAATTTAAAGATTCCAGCAAGCTCGTATTTCTAGTAGAACAATACTTTCCCTATATAGGGAAAGTAAAAAGAAAATATCTTTATATAATAACTCAATATTAAGTTTTACAGGATTATGAAAATAGCTTTTAAATAAGCTTTTAATGTTTTTTTTTTATATCATAAAATCAGTAAATTTGTGCTTCGTGTTCGGTTATATATTTTTTCTTGATGGTAGAGGCGTTGACTCTATGGATACATCTTGATCAACTTGGGATTGAGAACAAAGTGACGTTATTTTACCACTTCATTTTGACACGTTTTTTGTCTTCTCAGTTTAAACTTTTATAATGGTTTGCGAAAACCGAAACATGTATCAAGCAACTCAAAATAAAAACGTTATAGAGCAAAACAAGTGTTACCATTCACCTAATATTAATATATGTTTCCATCAAGAGTGTAACCCAACAAGTATTAACTTTATTGTAAGTATAGCAAAAACAAAACAAAATATAATCAATTTTTATTATTTGCATATATTAATAATCTTCTTAAATATGTTTTGGCATCAGGTTGACCATATTCATATGCTATTTAAGCCACTGAGATAAAAGATAAACAATATTATCTTAATGTTTCTTTATTTCGGTTTTATAGGACGCGTCGACAGCTTAGGTCACTTGCGTGTTCCTTTATTGATTACGTTATAGATTTAATAATTATTTTCACAACTTAATATCTGATTTTGTTTTTCTTTTTTAATTTGTGTGTTTGATACTATTAACATTACATAAATTATTAAAGAGCATTGTAAATTCTGCTAAAATTAGAAATTTTGTTGAATATTTAGAATGTGGTTATATTTTAGTAAATCAAAAAAGAATAGTTGCAACAAATAAAAACACTGTTACTCCTTATCTCTCTTATTTTATTTATTATTATTTATTATTATTATTTGTAATGTATGTATGTACATTTCGAGACAAAAGCTACTCATTATCAATAACAAACTGAATTCTTACACCTTGTATCTAACCTTACAAATAATTAAGTCAAGTAAGTAGTAACAGTATATATATTATATATATATATATATTATGTACATTTCATTTCAGTATATATATTATATACATTTCATGTAACTCCTATAGTTTATACGCAATAGGCTAAAAATTTCAAAATTATCAATTTTAATTTTTTTCCTACGAAGTTAAGAAATTTATCAAAAATATATTTTAATAAAACTTGTTCAGCTTCTCATTCCCTTTAACTTTTGTTTGAAAAGTTATGTAATATTTTCCAAATTCTATATAGAGAAATTAAAAAAGATGTAGAATCCAGTAAGAATTTGCAATTAAAGTTATCATGTATGTGTAGAGCTGGTGTGTGGCCTCTATCCCACCCTCCAAATCAGTAAAACATAAGCGAGGGTTTTAATTAAAAGTTTTAAAATGTATAGAACAAACATAAAAATGCAATGGCAACGGTAGTCCGTGTGTAACGAGTGAAATTTAATTTAGCCCTATTTCATGGTTTTTAAATGGTTTGTTTAGTGATTAGTTTAGTGCTAGTGCTCTTAAACCTCCTGTAGTTAAGTGTTTATTTGCTCTAAAGCAATTTATTTAGTTAATTTTGTTATTAATAGGCATTTGGCTAAATCTAACCTCAAATTCTTTTATGTCAGTGTACATTTCACAATTTGAATTGAGATTGTGAATTCTGAGGATTAATAGAATTTATTGTACTACCGAGCGTAGTGGCCTAACGGTAAAGATTCCGTCTACATTTTTAATATATTTCAATATTGGGTCCTTGCTAATTTTACAACTTATATCATGTGTCGAGCCAAAGTCTGTGGTCGTTGTGGAAACCATGTCGCTCCTCGCGCAAAAGCATTAAAATGCGGTGGATGCGATGTTCGCTTCCATGTGGATTGCCTCGATGAATTGTCACTAGAAGATGTAGCTGAGTTCATCGATGCATTTAAATTCGGCAGAGGCCGCTTGTGGCGGTGTGAAACTTGTGTGTCGCCGATCCGCCCATCCAGGACGTCTCTTTCTGCAAGCTTGCCTGTTTCTTCCGATTCAAATGAATTTTTAATTAATTCTATACGTGCTATTTTTAAGAACGAATTTCTACCTCTAGTTCGACAAGAAGTCAACAGTGCAATAACTAGATTAGGAAATGAAATTAACACGAGGCTAAATACCCTTGAAGAAGCCCATAACTCTCTCAATGATCGCGTTAATCAAATAGAAAACTCGATAAGAACCACAGCTTCCACGAATAAAATAAATAGTAGTGAGCATCAGGATTTTAATATTTTTAATGAAATGGAAGATCGTAACAAACGCAAAAATAATATAATGGTATACAATGTTGTAGAATCAAATTCTTCCACAGCTAGAGGTAGACAAGACGAGGAAATTACGGCAATAAAGTCTGTTCTCGAACCTTTAGAGATTGATATTTCACCAATTAAAATGTTTCGTGTTGGTTCTAACAAATATAATACTTCGAAACCTAGACCGATTAAAATTATTTTAAACAATCCTGATACTGTCAATCAAATAATTCACAAAACCGGGAAACTAAAGAACAATACCATTAAATTCAGCTTCGACAGAACTCGAATCCAGCGAGAAGAATATCAACTTGTCAAACGAGAACTGCTTCAAAGGAAGGAAAACGGAGAATTGAATATCCAAATAAAACATATTTCAGGGGTTCCCAAAATCGTCAAATCGAGTGCTAAAGGAAATGTAGAATCAAAAAACTAAATATATTCTTTCAAAATGGTGGCGGAATTCGAACCAAAATGAAGGACTTTATGTTTAATGTTAATAGTAGTTTTTATGATGTAATTGTTATCGTTGAAACATGGCTTAACCATGATATTTCCGATAGTGAATTTAAGCTAAGGAACTATACAATCTTTAGGGAAGACAGAAACCATCGTTCAAGTAACAAAACTCGTGGTGGTGGTGTTCTAATCGCTGTTCATAACAATTTTGTTAGTGAACGTTTTTGTATTTTTAATAATTCGGTTGAACAGTTATTTGTTAATATATCACATGGTTCGCTAAAGCTGGTGGTTGGCGCAGTTTATATACCTCCAAATTCGCCAATTGATAAATATGAAGAATTTTGCGACACAATTGATGGCGTGACAGAGACATTTGTTAATTCTAAACTTTTAATCTGCGGTGATTTCAATATTCCTACAGCAACTTGGTCGCATGACGACCTTGGATTGGTACACACATCTACCAATCCAGAACCAGCTAAATTAATTATTTCTCGTCTCAGCTACTATAATTTATTTCAGACTTGTTCTGTTCCTAATGAAAATAACGTTTTCCTGGACTTAGTATTTGCCTCTGCTGTATGCACCGTAGCTAAAGCTATGGATTTATTATTGCCTATATGTCATCACCATATACCATATTGCATTACAACAAAATTTACCGAAACAACCAAACCACTCCTCTACGATGAATTCATTCATGACTTCTCTAAGGGTAATTACTTAGCAATCAACCATCATTTAGCATCTGTTGACTGGATTAATGTATTAGTTGGGGATGATATTGATTCTATGTTAAATCAATTTTATGCTGTAGTCTATGGCATCATCAATACATTTGTACCAATTAAGCGCATCAAGGTTTCTTCATATCCTTCCTGGTTCAGTAAAGAACTCATTAATCTGATTAAAGATAAGAAGGCCGCGCACAAAAAATACAAACGTCACCTAACATCCAATAATTTTCGAAATTTCAAATTATTG
This sequence comes from Ontholestes murinus, assembly GCA_963969525.1. Taxonomy (NCBI): domain Eukaryota; kingdom Metazoa; phylum Arthropoda; class Insecta; order Coleoptera; family Staphylinidae; genus Ontholestes; species Ontholestes murinus. Next base: position 25,844,805 of record OZ018394.1, read on the forward strand.
AGAAACAGATGTAATATTCTACAACGTACGTTATATACTCAGTACATAACTTCAGTGAATTCAAACATTCACTACAACCCATCTCATTTTTGGAATTTTGTTAGAGAGTCGGATAACCAAAATTCATTCCCTGAGACTATGTATCTTAATGACATTACTAGTAGGAGTGGCCAGGAGTGCGTAAATCTTTTTGCAATTTTTTTTTCATCTGTATACACGCACGATATCCCTAATAGTATGCCGATTGTTAATGAAAATTTAGTAGTTAATGACGTTGCATGGTACTTCACAAAGAGTGAAATTTATGAGGGTATCCAATCTATGAAATTCAGTAGCTCTTGCGGTCCTGACGGTATCCCATCTAGTTTTATTAAATCGTGTATTTGCACTCTCACGACGCCATTACTTTTACTTTTTAACTATTCCTTGAGAAATAGTTGCTTTCCAGAACTGTGGAAAAGAACTTATCTAAGACCAATCTTCAAATCAGGTAAAAGGGATGATATTAGTAATTATAGAGGAATTGCGATTCAGTCCTCTATTCCAAAACTCTTAGATAAGCTAATGTCTGTTAAATTAGCTTGGTCAACTAAACATATTCTAATAAATGAGCAGCATGGTTTTCGTAATGGTCGATCGACTACTTCCAACTTAATGATGTTCCAGGATTATATAGTGAGATCGTTTGAGAATAGCTTCTCAGTTGATGCTATTTATCTAGATATGTCAAAAGCATTTGATAGAGTTTGCCACGAAATTCTATTATTTAAATTAAAATCTTTAGGCTTTAATCACTCTATTATATCTTGGTTTCAAAGTTTTCTATCCAACCGTAGCCAATGTGTAAAAATTAGGAATTATCTCTCAAATGCTTTCTGGGTCCCATCTGGTGTTCCGCAGGGTTCCCACTGCGGCCCCTTACTATTCCTTTTATTTATCAATGACATATCTCAATCAATACATCACTCTCAATTTTTGTTGTTTGCAGACGATCTCAAAATATTTAAAGAAATACGCACTATCGATGATTGCTCCTTACTCCAAAGTGATCTGTGTCTAGTAGCGGATTGGTGTCATTCCAATGGTCTCAATTTCAATCTCAATAAATGTAACTGCATTACCTTTTCTCGTAAGAAATTTACGATTAATTTCAATTACATGATTGAAGAGAAAATGATAGCGAAAACTGATTTAGTAAAAGACTTGGGTGTTTGGTTCAGTCAAAAATTTAACTTTGAGCATCATATTAAGTTTATATGTAACCGCGCCTCTAAAATGCTCGGATACATTAAGCGGAAGTCTAGCGATTTGTCGACCTCTTCTTTAAAACTTGTATACTTTGCATTCGTTCGCTCGCACCTTGAGTATGCGTCTTGTATATGATCACCTTATCAACAAACGTATATTAAGCAAATCGAGACTATTCAAAATAAGTTTATTAATCATTGTAGATCTAAACCCGATTATAACTCCAATCTTAATATTTTGTCAAACATTAATAATCTGTGCTGCAGGCGTCAGTTCGCAGATATGTCGTTACTATTTGGTATTGTAAATGGAAATATCGATTGTCCACAGTTACTTCTTAAAATAAACTTTGTATTTAAGTCTGATGGTCGCACATGCCGTAACCCTCCGCTATTTCGCATTCCCTTCCACCATACCAATTATGGGTTTAACAGCCCTATCTCTCGTTTTATGCGTACAGCTAATTCACTGGTAAGCAATCCAAAGTGCGATCTGTTTTGTGGTGATCCATCAAAATTCATGCGTTTTGTAAAAGGGGTAGGGTTTTGCCATTATTGTCATCGCGGGGAAGGCGAATAATAGCGGTATGTTCTACTTATTATTGTTAGTGTTTTGCGTATAAAGTGTTTCATTGTTTAATTTTAAGTTAGTTAGTAGTATACATATTATTTCTTATTTTTTGTATTTTTATATGTACATGTTTATCTTATATTTGTAAAAAAGGGTATATTCCGTTGAATAAATAAATAAATAAATAAATAAATATAGAAACATACAAAATGGTGATGTGGCTATCATAGTAATTTCCTTACATTTTCTCGAAAACTATGAGGTTTACGGAAATATGCTATTCTTAACAATTTGCTCAATTTTGGATTCTTTACAATTACTTCTAATACAAATTTAATGTAACTCCAATAGTTTGTTTGCAATAGGCAAAAGATATCAAAATATCGAGAATAACAAAAAAACGCCCCTAGTAAACTTCCCCTTCTGGTTTATAAATGTTTACCAAAAGTGTTTCAGTTCTAGTTTTTAATGATAAAACCTTAAACTTAAAGTTTCATCTCAAACGGATCATTCGTTTTTTGAGATAGACACAGACATTTCAAAACGCAAAAGTATACTTTTTATATTTGTATCTTCTCTTAAATTCCAAAAATATTTCAGAAATCTACATTATTTATTTGCATAAAAATCCACTTTATTATTTCATGAACAAAATAGTACTTAAACTAATTTATTTTCAAATGATCTACTTGTCACATAGTTTTGAAAGACTGACGTAAAGTTGATTTTATTTAAAAAAACTTAATACAACTTCATTTATTAATTTTGAATAAAAAATAAAGATATAAATTACTCATTAGCAAACAAGGCCACATAAGATTTAATTCTCAAGGATTTAGTACAACATATACAATCTCCGCTGCATTATTTCAATATCATCCAAAACAGATAATATCTTATAATAATAACCACCGACAATTGCAGGTAATTGTTAATAGTGGCAATTATAATAATATAGTTGTCATTGACAGGGAAAATTAATTGAATGTTTTCACTCACAGTGTACTGCACTGTAATTACTTTTATCCAAAAAATTCTGATAGAATTGGTAATAATTCATAAAGTGTAATAATGCTAAAATAACTCCATTCACATCAGGGATACAGATATTTAAAAAGATAAATTAGCAATATTGTACCTAAACTAGAATATTATGAAATATACAGATCACAACTTTTTTTTTACTCGCGGTTTTTTCTGACAGGCTTTATTAGTTTAGGTGTTAATGACGATCCATTACGTGATTATTATAATGAAGATGAAGGTAAAGGTAAATTATTAAGGGTTGCTATGAAAAGGAAGATTGGTAGAAGGACATTTGAGTAAGTAAAAGATTGCAGAATAAACATACATGCTTTGAAATGTCTTGGATGTCAGAATTAGTGGCAAATTTTTTACAAAGTGTTAGAATACCATAGTAATTTGTATTCAAAATATTAAACCTTTCTTCACAAATTTGTTTTTATTAACTAAATGTACATTTCGAACACAAAATATTCCTTATTAATAGTTAAATGACATTAAAAAAATATAATAAATACAAAAGTCAAAAAATGTTAGGTGACTTAATTATTATTAATTAGAACACCATATTGGATGGTTTGTGAAGGAAATTAATAGAGTTCCAAAATTTGGTTCAAATATAAAGAGCTATAATCGTTAACTCACCTGGAATTTTCTCAAAGTGAAAGAACGAGAGCTTAGAAAAATAATTGCAGCATTGTTTAACAGAGGTCGCCATATGATTTTTACTAATATTGAAAATGCCTTGATTTTTGTGAGTTAAATAATTTGGGTAAGGGGTTGAAAGCAAAGTTTAGGATCAAAGGAAATTTTAAGATTTTTACAAGTTGCAGATAAGTCTTTAGAAAGTATATTGCTATGAGTAATTAGTGCTGTAAACAGCGAGGTTGAAGTATTTGGAATTTGGTATATATGTTATAAAGGAGCCGCGAGAGAATGAAACCTTGAGGTACACCTTGCTGAATATAATTTTACTTCAATAATTTCTAGGCAAGGTATTCATAAGCGGAAACCTGTACTTGGTAAGGAAAGGTAATGTGGTCGCAATTTCTTCAAATCTGCAATTTTCCATGAACATAGATATTTGGAGGTTTTTCTCAATTCGATTCCCTAATAATTTGAATAGAATTATATTTTAATTTGGCCATTTTTTTAACTACGTCGATGTATATGTCTTCATATGTGTGTGTCTAACCATTGGCGCTGTATCTCAAAAACCATTTTAAATTGAAGCTGATAAACTCTTGTTGATACTTTTCGCACCACTTTTTGTTTTACGTTTTAACTTACACTAGTTTAATTTGGTTATATTCATTTTTTTCAATGGTCAGCTATTAATCGAAACTCGAGTCAATAAAGTTTGTGATATTAAAGTAAGTTTTTTCGATGCAAATCAAACTAGAAATATTTGTAGAGAAAAGTAAAATCTGTATTTTATAAAGAATTGACTTTTATGTAGGACGCAGGTTTTCCGGGAAAATTACGGCAAAAATAATATGTTGACCACATAATTTCAAAATCAAGCACGAGTATACTGAGCGTTAACCATAAACAGTTATTGATTTGATTTGTGAGCATTTTTTTAATAGTACAATACAGAGAAAGTTCTTGATTAACACAATAGGCCAGGAAACAAGATAAAGAATGAGTTCCATTTCCATCGTTATATTGCATATTTGTTTTTTAAATGAAACTTAAATTTGGTTTTTATTGGATTTTCATTATACCTTAAAATTTACAAGACATTTTTATAGTTACATTACATTCATATAATAATAATTTTTGGATAATAAAAGTATTACTAAATTTTAAATTCGTAAATTGTGATTGCTTTCAGGTAAGCAACTCTAGAGATCTTAATAATATTACATAATTCTTTAAAACTTTTTTAAGTTCAATATTAACTCAAATAATAATAAAACGTTTGCTTTGAGTTTTACTAAAATTATAAATAAATAATATAATAATAAATAATAAATTCTGTTTAACGAGAAAGAAACTTTTTCAGTTATTTAATATTAATAAAACTACCAATATCAATCATGTAACTTCTAAAAATACTTTTTTCTCTAAAACCACTTATTAAAAATGATTAAATTCATTGTTAGATATAATATTATTTTAATTGTAACAAAAATTAATAATGCACTGAATTGAAAAATAATATCTGCATAATTTTTGGATCATGAAAATATTATTACAAAAAATATTTCTGTTTCTTAACAACTAGAAATTAAATTAAACTAATTGAACATTAAATGACGTACTTATAATTTGAGTATCAGCTTATACTTCCAAGAAAACGTTTTATCTAATTAGGTATTCTATTAAATTAAATATTCGAATTTATTTATTTTAAATCAAAATAATGAGTTCTTTATTTATGTGTATTATATATGGAAGAATTTTGAATGAAACAACAATTCGCCCTGGAATCAGGTTAAACCGGTGCAGACGGAAAGAAAGTATCCAGTTGTTAATTCTCCTTTATGCAAGCTAATTTACTGCACATAACCGTTCCATGAAAACCACATTAACCGCTAAGCTAACGTTAAATATCTACTCAACCAATTACATATACTCAGCCAATTAAGTGTCGTTCCTCGTAAACAAATCATAAGTGTGTCAATCGGTTATCACAGATTTGCATTAGGTACGTTACCTTACACGTATTACCCAATTACCCGATTACCCAAGTCGTAATCTCACAGCAACGTAAATTTGATATTAATTTCCATGCAAAAATCGGAATCTCCGAAGTGACGCACACGAAGGAGAAAGTAAGGATAGAAAGTGCGTAGCGATTAAAAACACAGTGTCTCTGTTCATACTTACTTTATTAATATCGATATGACGATATCGATGTTGCACTTTCGAATCGATTTAATTACCGGACGATATTTTTACATTCAATTGTCCATTTTGTAACTAGAGTGATGAATACTTGACATTAATTAAAATATTATAAATGGAAAATAGTATGGTTTGTATGGAAGAGACTATAATAAACTGACAACGAAATTTATATTTCACTACATGGTAAATAATCAGATCAGTACATAAGTACAACAATTGTTATTCCATTCTTCACTGCTTTATTTTATTACTGTATGTATATTGCGAACACTACGTCCCAACTTTCAGTAGTTAACTATAAAGAAGAAATTAATAATACTGACTTTTGTTTACCAAGTCATTTAGCTCTGTATAACTCAAAAAACACATAGATTAGTATATGTGCAATATTTGTATGAATTATTAGTTTATAATCATCAACCACATCGAAAATTAACTTAGATTATAATTAAATAAAAGTAAATACAGGATTATTCAGGCTATACGGCACGGAATATTGTGGCCAAAATACGTGACTTTCAAAAAGTTTCCCTTTGGGGATATTGGGGGTCTATTAGGGCTCCTTTTAAAAATTAATTTCAAGATATAGAGGGTGTTCCAAAAACCTTAAAAGTATCAGTCTGTTTTTTTTATTGGAATCCCCTGTTTTTGGATTCTTCGATCAAAATAAGTGTGTGTTTTAATAAGGTTTTTAATAACTTAACATTTTGAAATAATTTGAAATTTGTAAAAATCTAACCTAATTTTTATGTTTCATATACTTAAGAAGTTTTTAAGTTATGCATGGTAAATTTACAGTAAAGTGTAAGAATAGATCATATTTTATTTTCTAACTATAATAATTAAAATTAAACAAATGAGAACTTTAAATAGCTATAACTTCATGTATTTAAATGGAATGCCAGATTTTAACTCACCGGCAAATGCACTTTTTAATTACCTATCGAATGGTATTTATAGCTTTAGCTTAGGGTCCTCGCGTTTTTGCAGAAAACGCCAAAACATCGTGTATTGCACCAGGTGTTTTTTAAATGAAAGTTCTAATGTATCTATTTACTTAGAAAAGTCAGATAATTTACAATTATAAGAATAATAATAAAGAATGTGTTTACAAGTGTTCAAAAACTTCTAACTTCTAATTTATTATCCATTAGACAATAACCTCAATAATTGTAACAATAATAACTTTCCAATTATAACATAAAACAGAATTAAAATATCTACAACAAATATTCGATGTCTACCGTTCAATTCCAGACACTTACATATTCTTTTTTTTTTAATTATTGCTAACTTTGGATAACATTTGCGGGGTTATAGTTGCAAAAGCGTATCTTATGCGAGTTTTCATATCATGTGGTGTTGTCGAAGTCGTATTGTACACATTCCTTTTATGTAGCCCCATAAAAAGAAATCTGATAGAATTAGGTCCGGGGATCTGGGAGGCCAATTTTGCAATCTGTTCCTTCCAATCCACCCATTTTGAAAGTTGGCGTCTAAAAATAGCCGAACCTCGCATGATAATGAGGCGGAGCTCCATCCAATTGAAGCCATAGGTTTCTTCTGTTGTCTAAAGGAACTTCTTCTAATAACACTGGAAATTCGCGTAAAAGAAAATAGAAAAAATAGAGTCCTAATAAATTTGGATCCAGTATTTCACCTGTTTTGCTTTATCGTGACTCTAGATTCATGTGAATTCGTAACAGAATAATAATGGTTAAGTTGTGTCTATTCGCGATAACACATTATCAAAAAAGTTTTCATTTTCTGCCACTTTATCTAACACTCACATACAAAATTCAATTCGATTGTCTAAATCATTTTCACAAATTTCTTGGCAAAGCTGGATTTTATATAGATAAAATCTGTGTTTTTTAAGAACTCTTGAAATACTGGTTTGACTTATGTTAGTATTTACGGATATCTGATTTTGACTAATACTTCGATTTTCGATAACTGAACTTACTATTGTAAACATATTTTTTTAGTCTTCAGTGACAGATTTTCTAATACTGCACTTTTTATAACTTATACTTTCACTTTCTTTAAACTGGTTTAATATTCTCTCAAAAACGACTGGATTAGGATGATTTCTTTCGAGAAACCTTTGAGTATAAACTTGAGAAGCCAATAAACAATTTTGATAATATTCTCCAAGCATAAAAATCATGCCAATACACTCTTCTTTCTAGTAAATCTTCATTTTTTACTGAGAAATACAACAACGACGTTCAAACAATAACGATTACTAAAGATCTAACACAAAAACGCAAAATAACAAAACTGTAACAAAAGACAGGCTTTTCAAACTAAAGTGACAGACTAAATTAATTATCTGACGTTTCTAAATACCATAGGATACTAGACACATTAAAATTTTTATTTAAAAAAATACTAAAATGATGCAATAAACAATATTTTGGCGTTTTCTATAAAAACGAGAAGACTTGAGACTTAAGATTTAAATACCATTCGATAGGTAATTAAAAAGTACATTTGCTGGTAAATTAAAAAAAAATATGGCGTTTCATTTAAATAAATGAAGTTAAAACCACTTTCTTCTTTCAATTTTTTTACACCCAGTATAAGTTGGCAAATTTATTATAAATAATATATGATATAATGTTACACTTCTAGGCAGAAAGACCTCTGGTGGATAGCCTTTTGACAGATTAACTCACTAACACCTCATTCATTATTCACTATGTCTTTGTAAATATTGTAAAATTTGTCAATAAATATATGTATCTATCTATCTGTTACACTTCAGTGTAAATTTGGTATACATAACTTATTACTTTTTAAGTATTTGAAACATGTGAATAAGGTTAGTTTTTAACAAAATTCAAATTATTTCAAAAACCTAATGGTCTGGGTATTAAAAACCTTATTAAAACACGCACTTATTTTGATCAAAGAATCCAAAAATACAATAAAATACAGGGTGTTCCATTAAGGAAAACACAATTTTGATACTTTTAGGGTTTTTGGGACACCCTGTATATTATTAGTATACCCCCATATATCCCCAAAGTAAAACTTTTTGAAAGTCGCGTATATTGAACACAATATTCCGTGCCGTATAGCGTCAATAACTCTGTATAATAAATGTGCAATAATTTTAATGACTTTTCTATCATTTCAGTCAAAGTAAATAAAGAATTTTACCTTTTCCTGATAAAATTTGTAATTTTTAAACAGTGAGGAATAATATTATAATATATTCGTATTACTATTACTAATTATTTAAATTAATAATAATTGATAGATTCGCTCCATATATTTTTTGCTTAAATTACTTTTTCAGCAAAATAAACTAAATGCCTATGAAGAAAGTATACTTTGATACTTTTGTTACATGTAAGTTGTAGAAATGACACATCTATTCAAAGAGTTTTATTGTCTTAAAGATTTTGAATAACCTTATCAAACGAATTTCATTGACCTCTAAAATCCAAAAAATTTAACAACTCAGCTTTGGAAATTTCCTTAAAATATACCTCAAATGTTCTACGACCTTGTTTGGTACTTTAAACACGAATTTCTATCATTCTTCCAACACTGTCGATTGCTTTTTGTATTAAATTATTATAATAATAATAATACATTATTCGTGCTATTACATGAGTTTACACATGTCAGAGATAAGTTAGTATTTAGGAAGCAATTCGGTTTCATAAAGCCTTAAATAATGTAATCCATAATAATAAACATGATTTTATTAAGAAAAGACTAATGACACATAATAAGAATGTATATAAATTAGATAGTAAAAATTAAAAAGTAGTAAGAACAATAGGAAAAGGCATAAAAGCGGTCGCAAATAGTCAATCATTATAAAGTGGAGCACGTTAGTTTGGTTTGACGTATTCAACATTAAGGACCCATTGTAGCGAAGCATCGAAGCTCGTTCGTACAAGACCAAAAGTCTAAATTGAATCAAACAATCAAAGAAGCAGAGTTGGCTTCATCGTTATTTTATGGTTTTTATTTATTCATATTTTTTCATTACTTTTTTACAGGATTTCAACTAAGAACAAGAAGCTGCATTGATGAAATATTTGCTCAGCTGAAATGTTCTACAGACTGACGACGAAATGTTCGCAGTCTTTCATACGGTTTTGCAAACCTGCACGTGCCAGAAAAGTGGCCGGAAATAATTGGCTTAAATCTTTCATTAAACGCCATCTAAATTTATCACCGCGTAATCCACAAGCTACGAACTTAATCCGAGTGTCGGCAATCAGTCCATACAATGTGGAATCATTCTTCCGAATCTAGTAATGGATTTGGTGCATTTTGAAGCCACAAATGTCTGGAACCTAGATGAATCCGGCTTATCTATAGTACATCATCAAGCTAAGTTGTCACACAGCGTGCCGCCAAGTAAGTGCACAATTCTACAGGTTCTAGTCAGATCATTGAGAAGATAATAGATTTTAAAATAGCTTCTTCTTTTTTGTATTCTATAAACGTAATTCCCTAACACAGATACTCATTTGCCACCCAGTACTCATTTTTATGTCCAATGTAAAATCAAAATACACAAATGTTTAATTTCCTTCAATAAAGTTATTATTATTATTATTATTATAAATTATGCTTGTATTACCAAAGGAGAGACAAACACTGTGTCATTATTCAGAACTTCTTTCATTATAAACCATTTTAATGTTTCCTGTGGCAAACTAATATCCTGTCTTTTCATTGAGCTATCGTTCCATCAGTTTTAAAGTGTTTTAAACGTCGTATGCCGCCTAAAGCCGGCCTATCTACTTCTCATCGGCGGTAGTGAGGAACTCAGTTTATCTCAGGTTATTTTTCAAAGATTTTGATAGTGTTTGGCATGATAGCCTCATTTGCAAAATTTGAATTTCCTGAAATTGTAAATAGAATAATGCATGTCTTTCTTCGCGACATAAAATTTTGTTACCTAATTATCAACAAGTTTCTAGTGAGCATAAGATTTGTGCAGAGATTCTACAGGGTTCTATTTCCGACATTGAATAACATATACGTAATCGATATTCTAAATTTGAATTCGGAATTATCCAAGGGGTTTAAACGGGGAACCTCACGTCGCATCCAGTTAGTGTCGCATAGCCACTACTACCCAACACCACGATACCTCATATGAGGTGATAAATTCCGGTAAATTGAGCAACCTCGCCTAAGATGCGGTAACAACCCGTATGGAGGACAAGGCCAGGGCTAACGAGAGCCGGTGAATTCGCCTTTCGAAAATGGGTTTGGCTGGGGGGCCAACTACCCTACCCCGTAAAAACAAGTAAGTTACGAAACCAAAATGGACAAAAATAGTTTTGGAGGCCTATGGTGGAAGTAAAGGCCAAAAAAAGAATGATCATCCAATATGCAAAAAAGCTACTCTTTTTTTATACAGGAGGCACCACTGTTCATCTAAAGAATATTATTAATACCTCCTATGATCCTTACAAAAGTGGATGAAATGAAATGATATTGTCTCCGTGAATTTCAGCAGACCGTATCGCAAGAGAAGTAGAATCGATGCCCTGCGATACTTTTTCGGAGCATATTTTTTATTCCGATTAAAGAAGGCATTTCGATCAACATCCAGGATCCTTTTTGACCAGTTAAGAGGTCAAAACCGATACTCACTGCGACGCATAAACAATATAAGATCAAATATGTCAATTTAAAAAATTAAAACTGTTTAGTAAGACGGTAAAGGCATAGTTATTCTACTTAACACCGATTTAAAATTACTGAAAAACTCAGGAATTGCTGGACTGCAGAATACCCACAACTATTCATTTAATTCTAATTTGCTCGCCCTGTTTCCACAATTTTCACAATGTTGAATTTTTAATTATGAAACCAACTAAGTGCCTCAATATTAAAAATGTTTCAGCATGTGATAAACGAGAACCAAATTCAACAAACACTTACTATGTTTTTCCAACTAAAAGTTTATCATGAACTACCTCGTAGTAACGGTTGAAAGCATTCTTAAGAACTAATAGTATTATGAAGATTATATTTTAAAAATGTATGTATTATTTTTACTCTTACCTGTTCATAATTACAAAGAGAGAGAAAACATCTTTATTACACATAGTATTACAATTATATGTTTTCTGGAATTGCTATTCTGAGGATTAGTTTCCAAAACAGGTAAATTCATTTTGATTATATTTTAATCCATATTATTGGCTTCCAGTTAATCTTGTTTAATCCGTTTTGTTAAAATTAATCCTTCTTTAATTCACCCGAAGAAAGAAGAAAAACTTAATTATCTTTGGATTGTCAAAATTGAGTTATAACTGCTTTGGATTTTCAATTTTGCAGTATTTAATTAAACTGAAAAAGTTTACAAAAACTAATAGTACTTCTTTAATATTTATATCCTGTTACCCTTCTAATGACAAGTAGAGATGTTCATTCTCTAATTTATTAAATTAATTCTATTAAAATGGTTAATTTCTCATGGCTTAGAATATAGCAAACATAATATTAAGAACATTGCTAATTATAAGAAGAAGATTGAGATATAAATGTCGAAGTAGTACCATTTGCTTTTTAATTCAAAACTCCTGTAGAATTATTAAATCCAACAACTGTTGAAGATTTCGAATAAGTTATTAACTTAAATAACAATCATAAGTTCTCAATAAAACATAAACAACGTTAACTAAGAGAACCTGCTGCAGCGACCCAAGAAATGCAAGGAGGTAAAGACAAAGGTACATTATTCTCTCTTTCTGTGCTGATGTAGAAATATGAATGCTGCAATAATTTTTCGAATCTAAGAGAAACCAGAGGAAATATTTCTTATTAAAAAAAACTCAATATAAAGTATTTTCATTAAGTAACTCCCGCGATCAAAAAAACTAAGATACTAAATCCTGTATAATAAGTTGAAGGAACCTATTGATGTTATACTTCAAAGATAATTCAATAAAATCCATCCTAATGTAAAAGCATGCATTGATTTGCCCTATATTATTACTTAACATAACATAAGAACGCCAATTTTGTACGCAACTTCCTAATGTAATTTAGATTACAAACAATCGTTACGGTACTGCATTCTGTGACAATCGCATACGCAGAATTAATGAAATCATTGAACCAATCAGGAACACCAACTTACACAACTAGTCCAGAAATTTTCTTTTAATTGTAGTACCGCAGTTTTAATTAAACGGAAGTAAAAAAATAAAATTAATTTAATGGCATTTAAATACGCCAGTAAAAGGCGGAATGAATAAGACCAGCTTAACATTACTACAATTCTAATCGTATTACTTTGTTTCGTTCACAGCATTCCTACTTGTGTGAGAATTTGCATATTTAAAAAACGCGGAAAGTAAAAGTAAACTCGAACACATGAATAAAATTGATTTGAAGGTTGCTTTTGTGTAGTTTCATAACAATATTTTTTTTGATGTATTTGAAAGTATTGTAGTTAATTCTCTAAACAAAAGGAAATAATGTCAATGTTATCAGAATAGTACTAATTACTACAATTATTGTTATTATACTAGCATAAAGACATTATTCCTGAAGGTTAAGTTAAGTCTAAATTTAAATTATCAATCTTTTAAATATTATCTTTTTACACTAACGTGTCTTAAGGACCTTTAACTACCATTTTGAAGAAGAAGAAATAACATTAACTGAACTTCAACTACTATTCTAATGATTTATTGATTTGTATATATATTTCATGAAATAATCACGATTTATTATTATTATTATATATTTTAAGGCAACAACAAAAAAGTATATCCATCACCCTACATAATGGCAAAAACAAAGTATTTTAAATAAAGCTTTCATTAAATCACATGAAATATTATCACGAGATCACAAGTGACTTGAAAATACAAAGTACAAATTGTCGTGTTGATTATTCTTGTGAATACAAGTATTCAATCCATTTTAAATTTGTAATTACCAAACTAAAGGTAAAGATAATTATATCTACCGTTAATAAGATTTTTATACATTTAAAAAAATGGTACATACATTTTCTAAATTGCTTAAAGTACTACTAATTAGCATAATTATTTGCAAAAAAATTAATAGTAACATAATTATGGAATTAAATTACCGTATCAGGGTTACCGTAGTATTTACGCATAAAATAATTAATTTATATCAATTAATAAAGCGCCAAAATTAACATATTTACCATTTCGTCTGTCCTTGTCCACAATTGCACCACAAACAAAATCCCGGCGGGTCTTTTCTCTTACAAAAACAAACTACAAACTTTCCAATGCCATCTCACATTTTCGTTTCACTTTTACGGAATTTTTATGGCAGCTAATGAATTTTTCGTTACACTATCGCATGCACACTGGAGGCTCTTCGGGTTTGATTGACTTTACTCAAGTCGCTAGTGCTGAGTAATACACGCGCCACTTCTTTGCAGACTGATGGTGTCTACCTGTGCACCTGTGCACTTGCGCCGGTCGTACTAATTGGTTTCGACGGTGCGCCTGATGGTATGTCTCCCCACTAGGTTGGCCCAGAAGTAGAAGAAGAGGTCCCCACCTATCGCGGCCAAGATCAAGTGGATTTGGGAGTTTTGGTCTTGAACTACTGGGCAAAAATTCGTAACAGGTGAAGCGATAGAATTTGTTGTGAACAATTGTTTCGTTATATAATATGTAAATAATTTTATTGAGAATTTAATTATTGAATAAATAATATACTTTTGTAAATAATAACAGCATCATTGCATGGCATATTTTATAAGTTCTTTCTGACGCAGATTGAAAAGATGTTTTAGGTGTAAACTTTAGTTTCTAAATTAAATTTTTAAAAGAAAAAAAAAAGCTGTATTTTGAGAAGGTATGTTTACTTATATCTGCACAAAAATAGTAATCAAGAAAAGAAACAAATTTTATTCTAAATTATTTTCTTGTGCTATTGAATAACGGAATGAACTAGAATGCACATATGATGTCAGAATATGTGCACTCCGACGATTCTGCAATCGTTCTTCCATAATCCGAATATCTTGATGGAATCGATCGTCCTGTTATTTATTCAAATCACTAAGAATATTATGAAAATCATGAAAAACGAAATAAATTACTATTCAGAAAGTATAATTTGATGCTTATGTGGTACATATCACTTGTAGTAAGAGACTATATGTTTAAAGATATTCTAAGGAATTTTAAACAAACAAAATCATTTGCTTTCAACTTCTGGCGTTAAACTATTGAAATCAGTTCACTAATTTGCGAATTTATGTGTATTAAATTTGAGTAAATTAGAAGAGTTTTCGAAAGTCCAAGATTTCTAATGAAATTATTATTATTGGAGGTTGTGACCATCCAACCAAATTTGTAAACAGATTAAAAAAGTTTTAACTTATGCTAGAAGAAGCTAAGAGTAGAGTAGATCAGCTTATTAAATATATTGATGAAACAGAAAGTTCAGTTTTGTTGTACTGTGAAATGTGAGTTTTGTAATTTCAGGTATCAAAAAGAAAAGCTATTTTTAGGAAAATAATTTTATTGGGCCTTCCATTTCAATATTTTTGAAGCTGAAAATTGTAATTAATTATTAATGTAGAGCTTAGCAAGTTTAGCAATGTATCACATCTCCTCAGTGCTAGCATGTTCTTCTCAGATTTCAAAAGACAAAAGCAAATTTTCTTTTATATTTTTGAAAATAAAATATTTCTGGCTTTATATTATCAACACTCTCTAGAAATTTCTCATATGAGTTGTCAAAACTTTCTTAAAGCATTATTAAATTTTTAATAGTTTACTTTGTGTTTTCGTGTACCAAAATTTTTGAAAGTTAGTATTAAATATTACGGAACTACTTGAAATTTTCTCGATAGTTTTCCTCGAAATTCCTAGAATTTTTCATCAATTTTTCAACTATGACTTGCCTTGGATTATTGAAATATCGCTGAATTATTTTTGATTATTGGTGAATATTTGCCATCCTATCGAGTTTTCAGTAATTTCATATCCGAATTACAAAAACTCGAGGAGATTCAGAAATATTTAACAAAATTGTATTTATTTACAAATTAAATACAATTTTCTTGTTTGTTCTTATGTATAACAGGTATTGTTACTTGTTATATAAAAAAGTGAAAATTGTGTTTACTTTATAATTAAATATATAGAACGAAGTAGAAGCCTCTATCTTCAATAAGTTTATCAGTTAATGTTTTAATGTATCAAAATTTAAAAAAAAATAAAAATAACTTTCTGTTTATTGTACAACAACAATAGTTTTACGACTTTTCTGTTTTCTACTATTTTTTCTTTAAATTGCCGGAATTCTTCAGGAAATTGTTTTAAAATTGCGGGAATTCTCTAAAGGGGTTCAAGTTTTTTTCATCATTTATTATTAAAATGCAACAAAATTTTCCTAAATTTATGATTGAAGGTATTGATTTTTACAAATCAACTTTCTAGTAACTTTATCTCAAGATTTTTAAATAAAAAAACACTATACCACGAAGTAAACGCTTCCAAAATTCAAGAAATTATCTCAATATTTATTCAATTTTTCATCAAGTTTTCCAATATTTTTTGTTTTAAATAATCAATCTATTCCCGAAATTTCTCTTTAAAATTGTGCGAATTTTCATTTACGGTTATAGATTTTATTTCTTCTCAGATTTTAAATTGCAGCAAATTTATTTAATTTTTTCGAAATTTGTATTATTTCTCGCTTTATATTATCTAAATTTTCCAGGAAATTGTCGTTCAAATTCTAATAGTTATTTTTTTTTATTGAATCAAAATTTTTCGGAATTTGCCTAATTCAAAATTAGGCAAATACTTTTCTCGAAAGTTTTTCTCAAAATGTATGGAATTATATCATCATTATTTCTATTATTACTTAAAACATTTTAGGATTATTTTTCATTCTTATGAATATTTGCCTTAACTCATCGGATTTTTTTCCTCCTGCAGATAGAATTTTTAGAGTTTTATAATTCTCCATTATTTTTTTCTTGCATTTCAAAAGTTATATAGTTGTAATCAGATTCTTCCAAATTGGTGTAAGAAAAAACGTCTCTTATTTTGCTGTATACATTCTTTTAATTGGTTTTCAATTTATCGTAACTCAATTTTTATTAGCAAAAAAGGTGATTTTTGCTATTTTCTGTTTTAAATTATCAGAATTGTTTATAAAATTCTAGTCATTTTTCAAATAAAATATAATTGTTTTTATGCAAATTTAATAAATAAATTCGTACTGTAGTATTAATAATGAGGCATTTCATGTACAGAAACGCTCATGGAGATTTTATTAGTCTCATTATTAATTGTCATAATTGATTTTTATCTTAAAATTGCAGGAGCTTTCGATTTTTCTATTATTTATTGTATGGTTAAAATTTGCAAAAAAATTAAAGTTTTTTGCTCTTTCTTTCTTTCTTTATATTTCCAAAATTTTTTAGACAATATATTTAACATTGCAAAAATTCTCTCATGTGGAACATTTATTACTTTATTCAGACAAAGTTTTGCTGAAATTATCATTGTAAGTTTTGTTTTTACATATTTCTTCAAAACATTCTACAAACATTACCTCGCGGTTTATATTTGTATTTGTATTTAATGCATTGTTTCTCTTAAAATAAATAAATTTGAATAATAAAATGTATTAAAATCCTTTAATTCGTTGTAGAAAATTAAATAATAAATTTAAAAGTACGAAAACTTTTCGTGAATCTACAACAATGAGTCTTACTAAGACTACAAAACAAATTAATTTGAAACAACTACTTCTCTAGCTAATACTTCGACAGAAATTATTTAACGTACATTAAATCATGTTTAGCTCATTTTACAGAAAGAAATACGTTCAAACTAGTGTTGCTTTGATAGTTGTACTATTTGTAACACGCAAATTAATTTGTATTATTCAATGTCTGTCGAAGTATTAGCTAGAGAAGTAGTTGTTTCAAATTAATTTGTTTTGTAGTCTTAGTAAGACTCATTGTTGTAGATTCACGAAATGTTTTCGTATTTTTAAATTTATTAAATAAATTTATTACAAATAAGTAGATAAAAATATTTACTTATAATTTTGACGTAAGAGATAGAACTTTCCACAACTTTTATAATATTTCATGCTTTAAAATATTAGAGTTTTCTTTAAAGATTTTAGAATTTCTTCTTGTACTTCAAAAATTATTTAGTTGTAATTAAATTCTTCCAAATTATTAGAAATTGCTTAGAGGTTTGAAAATTTTTAAATAATTCTTATTTTGCTGTATGACTTTTTTCTAAAATTTTAATATAATCCATTTTTTATAATTTTTCAGGATTTATAGAGATTTCTAGAATGTTCACCATTATCAGCTTGATTGCTATTTCTTGTTAGAATTAACAGATTTTTTTTAATTTCTAGTCATTTTTAAAAATGACCATATGCTGCTCTATCTTATTGAATTTTTAAAGATTTTTCTATCTAAAATTTCCAGGGTACTTAAATTATTAAGGATAAATAAATTAAAAAATTTGAACAAGTCATATAGTAGCAAACACTTTTTGTTTATTGTACAACAACAATTACTTACTTACTACATTAATATTAGTATTATTATTATTGTCTTTATCATACATGCGTTTATAAAAGAATATTAACAAAAATGGCACAATAAAGTATACACATATAAAAAATATAATTGTGGCCCTAAAACTTAGATGTAACTTTTCCTCTAGATTCCAACAATTGTTTTAGTATATCCTTTTATAATTTGTGGAATTTTCCAAAATATCTTTTAAGCATTGCGGGAATTTTATTATACAGTTCAAGAATATTTTGTTATTTATTACTTCATTGTAACAAAATTTTCCTGAAATTATTATTGAAGGTATTGATTTTTATCCATTTCTTCGAAACTCGCTAGAAACTTTACCTCGAAATTCTTAGAAACTTAGAAGCTTATATCAATTTTTTGATATTGATTCAGAATATTTTATAATTTAGTCTGGAGATTATCGGTAAGATTAGCATCATAAAACGTATTACAGTAGCTCAGTAATTAGTAGAGACTAGTTATGTTACAACTAGCAGATTATATTAATCAGAACAGACATATAATTTCGAAAATTTTATTTCGAAAAGAATATTTTCATTAATTTTTCTTTAAGTTTAAAATGAGTTGTTTGCAAATTTTGAGATTTTAAATATATTGCGTAGGCAGGATTCTAGCTCTTTGTGAGGGTCGGCAGTAAACCCAAATAAAGATTATCTGTGATCAACATTTTGATTAACTTTAATCTATTCCTTACGGATAAACTTGATTTTATATTAATCATTGTTCACAGCTTAACCAAGAAAGCTTTGGCATTTTGAATCATTTTTAATAGAGTAGTTGTACAAAATAATCCAGTTCTTTATTTTTAGATTTAGAAAACCTATTGAAAACATTTTTGTGGGTTTGTACGCCCTTTTTACCTATATGGTTTTACGTTAATAGGGACTGCTTTCTTTTGAGTTAATTTAGTAATTTCCCAAGGATGTTAAAATATTGCATCTTTTGAATGATTTTTATGGTTTTTGATCATATTCGTATTTTTTGCGTTCTATGCTTGTAACTACCCTTATTCGTCGGTTTGTAATTCAATCTTTACCAAGTATATTCACAATATAAAAAACAAACACACAAAATATAATTAACAAACTTTATTTTGACCTAACATACTCTTGACCTAGATCAAAATACGGTGCATTGATATAACGTACTCTTGATCAACCTCAACAAACTTCGTATAATAAAATGTATTAATGTCGCTTTGTATAAAATTAACTAATAATTTAAAAATACGAAAACATTTCGTAAATCTAATCTAAGATATATCTTGTGAATCCTTAACCTAGCCCAATAAACTGTGCATTGACCTAGCGTACCCTTGACCTACCACAACAAACTTTACATTACCCTAGCGTACTCTTGACCTATCTTAACATACTGCGCATTGATCTAGCGTAGTATTGACCTACTAGAATAAGCTATACATTCTTGAAATAAATTAACTGACAGGGCGATAAAAACAATATTGAAATCTTATCAAAAAATACAAATTTTCAAGGAAGAATTAAATTCAAAATAAAACAAAAAAAAATATTTCTGAATTTTGAAAACATTAAAATGCAAATCATAAAAAGTTTATCGATCAGGTAAACAAAATTAAGTTAAATTTCGTTTTTTACTAACTTATTGAATTTCTACATGTTCATTTCGAAATTCCCTATTAAAAATAGATTTCTCATGAAAACATTTTTTTTGCTTTTTTTTCCGAGATGTAACACAAAGTGAATGCCTTATCGATCTATTAATTAATTATTCATTCTTACGTGTATTTAAGCATTTAGATTTTCTTGAAAGATTTAAGATACTAATTTTATCTAATTAATAGATTTACGACCAACAGATTCACCAAAATAAAGGAACAGCTAATGAAGATAATAATGTGAAAACCTTTAATTATTACTTCTCCAACAATAACAATAATTAGCTGGTTTCGATCTATTTGAACTCTTCAGCCCAGCACAGCTGTTGTTCTATTTACTCCTTTTGTTCTGTTTTTACGTTCTTTGTACGTTGCTTTATTTCCCTGACTACAACCAGTTTATATCATTTTGGACCTGTTTAGCCTAGCGCAATTCGAAATTTTCACTTAATTCAAGAATGGTGTAAAATACGTGTAGTTATTCGTTGGATAAAAGGAGTTAGTGTAAGTAGATGCATTTACAGCAATTAATTTTTTATAGAATTAGATTGATTTTTGTAAAAAAGAGAAGGAAAAGAAAACATTTGTAGTGTCAATGTATACGTGGTTAAAGGCTATTCGCAATATGAAAATTTGGTTCCATCAAGAATGTAGCAGAACAAGTATGGAATTTATTCGCAAAATATTTAATTAGTGTTTGGAGAGAAGAGGAGTTACAGAGAGTAGAAAGGGTAGAGAGAAACACACACAGAGAAGGATAGAGAGAGACAGGAGAAAATCGCAAAGAAAGAGAGTAGAAAAAGGAAAGACTATCGGAAGGCAAGTGGTGCGAGATCCGAAATCTTCTTTCTGGGATGACATGATCGGGGTGAAATTTCTCATAGTACCATACTCATTATTGCACAGTAAAGCTTAGAAAACGGTTATCTGGCCTCTAGCTGTAACTAGTATGGCTTTGGTCACTTTAGAGGCGGAGGTAAAGATGAAACCATCGGCATATGCTTGGTGGAGACTTTTTTCTCAGGCGATCTAGAAGGGCGATCAAGATTGGTATTCTGCAACATAACTGATAACCGTTATATATGTATATATTAATGTCGGTATCTTAAAGAACGAATATAAAAAACGGGGTGCTCGTCACCATTCGTACTAATTGGTCCCAGATGAATAATAATAATAATAATAAAATTTCTAACGATTATGGCTGAAGAGTGTGTATCTTATCATGATTGATTTCAAACTGCAAGAGGCTAAGTCAGGTAAAGAGACGTTTGGTATATAATTTCTTATGTGGGGTTGACGTTTCGTCATCGGATTATGGTTTTCATCCATTAGACCTGGAATCGCTGGAGAATACTAGGCGTGGGCATAAATGGAGGTAGCTCAGTTATTTCGAGAACAGCATCCGAATATACTACCCATTGGCCAAGATACCATAAGCAAAATTGAGACACTATACAACAATTAGAGTGATGTCAAGGTTAAGTCCAGACAGCGATATCCGACTGTTGAAGCAGATACCAGACTAAACGTGTTATTAACTTAAAGGAAATCCGGTGATTACAGCCAGTCAATTGACCCGTGAAAACGATGTTAGTCTTTCTACTGTCCTGAAAATTTCTAGTTCAGACAAGCTGCATCCTTACAAGATACAAGCACTCCAAGAATTAACGGAGGATGACCCAGACCGCCGAATCGAATTTTGCGAGTAATAACCAGATTTCATTAGGATCAATTCTTTTTTCCCACGAAAGTACTTTAACCTTACATGGTGACGTTAATGGTCAAAATTCTCGTTATTAGGATAACCATAACCCTCATTGGATGCGAGAAACTCATACTCAGTTTCCGCAAAAAGTCAATGTATGATAATTTTGATGGAGCAACATATCTTACGTTTCTTTAAGATGACCTCATGCTAGCGTTAGCCAGTTTATTTCCTAATCCGTTAGATTCGGATTTACCTGATGAACGAATATGGTATCAACTGGACGGAGCTCCACCCCAGTATGCTGTGATCGTTCGTAGATTCGTAGATATTTAGACGAAGTTTTTCCCAATAGATGGACTGAAAGAAGATGTCACATTGAATTCCCGGTGAGATCTCCGAATCTTAGTCCTCTTGACTTTTTTAAGGATATATCTCAAGAGTAAGATATGTGTAACAAAACCTAATGACATTGAGGACCTTAAACAACGTTTCGGCATGAAATTCGGCAAGTCACACCAAAAATGCTAAAAAAACATTAGAGATGCATATTATTAGAGAGCGGATTTCTAGCATTATGCTTATCCATAATATTAATAGCATCGAAAAAATTTCTTAATATCTATACGAATCTTGAAGAATGTGATTACTTAGCGCTAAGTTTTTTTGGGCTTTTTTGCTTATTTTGACTTTTTGTGCTTATTTTGACTTTTTATGCTTATTTTCATGCTTTTTTTAGATTTTGATGCTTATTTGGAGCATTTTCTTAAACATTTAAAAAACATTTAATAATAATTTCACGCTGATATTAAATTGTGCTAATATAGAGAATTTTCGTAAAAATCTGTATCCCATCATTTATAGATTATATTTGTATTACATATTTTCTTCGTGTCTTTTGACAACATAATTGTTAAAAATCTTCATAATATGATACAATAATTATAATGAATTTTATTATTAATAAATATTAGTATAAATTACCAATTTACAATGGATTCGTTTATAAATAAGTAGATATAATAGACCGTCTCATTATTCAGATAATACAGACGAACGCTTCATAGGAATCAAACCTATATACATCCGGAATAAACGTCGTTAAAAAATAAATAGGGGCCCCAGTAAGTATTAAATGTAAACAAATTTAAGTGATAGCTAATAATCAGGTGTTCTGCAACCGTATCAATTTCCTTCTCTCGGCAAAAGTACCGATGGGACGACTGGCACATATTTTCCGTTTTCGTTAATTTTCATATTCAAACTCGCATTCATAAACTATTGAATTGACATTCCAAAAACTTTGCTTATTTATCAAAAATTACTATATGCGTGAATCCGGTGAATCGTATTAACCTGGGGAATCACAGATAAATTATATTATATAATTCACATGTATATTTAACCCATAATGCAAAAGGTGAAAACCACAATACAAGAATTAATTAGAGGCTATCCAGAATTAATAAGTGAAAATTATACATTATTTTGTAAGGCATGTTTAAAAATAGTAAGTTTTATTTTAGTTCCCAACTGCATCCTAACTAGTCAAGACTTGTATGTAAAACATGTTATAACAACACTACGTCAAGAACGTTTGAAAAAGTTCAAAGCTGAACTAACAAAACAGCACAATTTCACAATCTTTAGCATCATCTTCAATTAAATTCACATTTGTGCAAAATACTTTTACATTCTAATATCCCTTTAAGAAAATTACAAAATAATGCATTTAAATCTTTCTTGGGAAAATATTGTAAAATATTGTAAAATTTATTTATTTTGAAACGTATACAAAATTACAATTTATTTTTTAAATACTTACATGATATTATATATTGCGTAAAGAAAGTATGTTTATTTTAGTTTTAAGCCAAATTTCTTTGTAAAATATGTTGATAAACGTGTAACATATCAAGAAAATATAGTTTACTTTAGTGCTTTTTTCGTGTTTTTATGCTTTTTTCCTGTTTTTATGCTTTTTTTTCTCTAAATTGTGTGCCTTTTAATGCTTTTTTAGTGCTTTTTTCGTGTTTTTATGCTTTTTTCCTGTTTTTATGCTTTTTTAATGCTTTTTTTCTCTAAATTTTGTGCCTTTTTAAGTGCTTTTTTTCACATTTTTTAAGCTTTTTTATCCGCTCTCTACATATTATCATCGATTTGCACTTTGTGAAGAAAGAAATGGTGCCTATTTTGAAGGTTTGTTGCATTAAATAGTATTCAAGTTATAAAATTAGTTTTCTTTTTTTTATCCTTAAAGAAATCTTTCAAACGAGGTGTGACTTGACATATCTATCTATTTGAAAAAGGTCGGAGGTAGTTAAGCGCTTCCGGGAACATATAAACAAACAACATATGCAAAGAAATGAGGAGAAGAAAAACCAATACGAAAAGTGGTGCGGGATTTTTGCAAAAATTGCCTATATCGAAGTTATGAACTTTATTCTAGTTAAAGTTTGCACACTGTATTAACTATTAAGTTATAAAATTTCTATTTTAAATTGGTTTCTTTAATGTGTTTCAATATCAATAAAAAAATTGGAGATTATACCCAACATTTTGATGAAGAGTAATGTAAATTTCGATTAAATAGGAAATGCATGTTTAATTTAATTTAATTGTCATTAGAAATAGGTTTTTCAAACCGGTAAAACAAAAACCTAGTGTTTTTTTTTGTATCTTTCAGAACGGATTTAAAATTTTTCATCGGGTATGTTTTTCTGGTTCCTGGCTATTGTTCAAATAAATAAATTGTTAGAAATAATTACTTTCTATTATATTTTTACTCTATTGTTCGTATATTACATCAGGTACTGTTAATGGTTTAATGAGTTGATTTTTTTTCAAAGCGACATAAAAGACACGGTAAATTAATGTTATGTAATCAAATATGTGCCGATTTTATAATTTTTATTTTCGTTTATAACAAAATTCCTACAAATATTTAACTAATTAAGTAATTATTTGAAGAATGAGATCCAATACATTTTTTTCATCACTTGTAAAAGTAAGATAATAACAGCTTTTTTATTTTTTTAATAAAAATGTATTTAAATTTTTTCTATGTATGTTCTAAATGTGAAAGGCCCGTTGAGATGAAATAGCTTCCAATAAATAGCTATAATAACACGTGTCTGAAGATTGCCATTACGTAATAACTTCTGTGACCCGTTTAAAAATGATAACAGCACAAAAATACGTTACTTTATATTAAATGTGATTTAAGCCATGTGGCAGCTATTAGTTATATTATTTAATGCCTGTCGGTGCTTTAGTACAAGTAATAGTTGTTTTAACTTTTAACTGTTAGTTTTTGCATAATTGTGTCAAGTTGCAGTAATGCTCGAAGAAATTAATTTTTCTCATTAACATTTTTATTTTATTTTAAATTTTGATTTTGTTTCAATAAGCAAGAAAAAAATAATGGAACAAAACCTAGTATAAAATAATATTTATATAAAATACTATTTAAGATTTGAATATATGTTATATCGTCAAAAATTTAGATTGGAATGATAAATTTATAAAATAGCATAATGAATACAAACGTTAAAACTTATTTAGTTAATTTCTATTAATAAAAATCCTTTCAAATAAATTCCAAACAATTGAATGCAATTAATACATTTATCCGACACAAAGCAATTCTTGAATGTGAATGTATGCAATTAACATACTCGCAATGCAAACTGCAACAAAAACGCAGCCTTTACTTGAATACGGCAATTTAATGTCGTGCATTCTCAGTCCGTAATTGCACACGATCTTGTAAAATTATAGCCATTCACCGCAAAATTCTGATGAGATAGTGTAAAACCGCATAAATTACATATCATTGCGTAACTACAATAAATTTCGTTTTTTGGAAGCAATATTTATGGCGTTACAAGAAAGTCGATGTAATGAGGTACAATTAAAATAATGTTTACTATTTGACCGTGAATGCAGTGCGTACATTTTTGTAAATTGCCGAGCTCAAATTACTTCATCGGAATCAAATGATACGGTTGAAAGTGAAATTTGGCTATGGAAAGTGGTGTTTTGCAATGGGAAAAGAAGCCGTAATTTAATTTCCTTCATTACACAAAGACAAACTGCAATCAAATGTCAATTACTCGGCGAAATCTATACCGTTGAGAAATTCAAATACCATAACTACTTTTAATTATGTTTTTTTTTTTTAATATATGATGCAATAAGTAAGGTGTGTATTTAGAATATTATCTCTTAGTGCTGGTATTATAAAGCTTCTCGAAAGTGCATGTACCTTGGAAAAATTTAATGACCAAAATACTATCTATACAGGGATACTAAATAAGAATTAAAAACGTGAATATTTTAAAATATTAATTTTGATAAATTTTTATTCTCAAGATTTTTTTTTTAATATTTAGAATATTTCAGTTTTCTTTGCGATTTTGTGTGATTTTTAAGTATGCGGATATTTCAAATTGTTTAAAGGTGACAAGATTTGCATACCTGAAGTTGCAGATTTTTCTTATTTCTATGGTAAAAATGTATTATATTTATTACACTTTTTTGATTATTTAATTTTTGTTTCTTTAACATTTATTTTTAATTTCCTAGGTATATTACATTGTTTTTTTTTCAGTTTTATATATTTTGAGTTGATTTTATCTCTAAATATTTCAAGATTATTACACAACCATTAGCAACAAATAAGACAAATTAAGATTTGTCCTTTTTTTCACTTATGCAAATTTGTCAGAACCAATATAAAAAAATTTCTAACAGACCGGGGCCATTTTTCTAAAGCTTCTCGTTTTTGTCGAACTTTTTTCTTTTCGACTTTCTTCAGCTCATCAGTGTCGACATTTCTTAATCATATTACCGACACTTTTACAGACTTCTTTCAGTACTTCTTCATGTACCATTCTGGTCGCTTATGACTTCTCTTGAAAGAACGTATGTTTCCCCAAGTAGTTTTAACCATTACTTGCATTTCCTAAGGTTACTTTTATTACCTATTCAGATGACCTTCCAGTCATTCATGAAATTCTTTCAGCAGAAAAATTATACGCCCAATAGACATTACATTTGCTGCAGCAGAACCACACTCCCTACTTTACTTGTGTGTATTGTTAGCATTTTTTCTATTTCTAATGTTCATTAATAAGAATTATGTTCCGTAATTGATAAAAGAGAATTATGATGATATCTATTTTCTGTGAGCAGATAAAAAACTGATTTTACAGATATATGTTTTTTAGAATATATAGACAAGAATTATATAAAGGCAGCTTCTCTTCTCCTTTAGATTCTGTGTAGGGGGCTTGCTCCTGAAACCTATTGTTTGATCAAATATTATTTCAAAGAATTGCGTTATGATGAGATTTGTTAGACCCAAAATATCTGCATGGTAAATAGTTGTATTCTATTCTTCGGGTTTAACATCTGGTTAAAGATTTCAAGGATAAGTTAGTTTATGAATAATATCAGGATAAGGTTGATGCCATAATCAGCCAGTAGGAACGAAAGGAATGAAAATAAATTAGATAAGGAAGGTTATACACAAGTCACACATTTATTAACATAAATAAATTTGAAATTTTAATAAGAATTAAAATTTTTAAATCTAATAATAGAACTAAATTTATTTCTCGACAGTTATTACAACTAAAATAGTGTAGGTATTTCCAGCGTGTTGAATATCAATAATTCACAATTGAGTACTTTCCAAAAAAAAATCCATTCTTCGTTTTAAAAGTAAAAGTTTTAGTTTAAAAAATCTTTTCTAAATACAGAAAGCAACGGAAATATTTCAAATGTGCTATACAACAACAATTCGTGTCCTTGATAATAAGTTATCGAATATTTTAAAAAGGCAAATTTTAATTTGCCAACTTTTATTATTCTTTAATGAAAATCTTTGATCTGAAAAGCTTTAGGTTTAGTGGTTGTTAATTGAAAGCCCTTTTTATAGATAATAGTTTACCAAATATTGCAATATTGTGGAACAAAATGTTTCAAAATTATATGAATAATAATAATTATATGAGAAATAATTGTTGAGAATAAAAAACTTAATAATTTCCTATAGTCTAAAATTGTTGAGAAAAAAATCGAATAATTTAAGATGATGGAAATCTATCAATTGAAAACTCAATTAAAGGAGAATTCGCCCATAGAAAATATAAGATATTGACGTAGTTTACTACACTGGAATGGAACATACTCAATCGAATACTCAAGAATGGTTATAATCTAATATTCTATGTTTGAATGCATCAAAAACAAACGCAGTTATCTAAAAGAACAGCCCAATAAACAATCTTAATTAAGAAAAGTTCGGGGAAGGAACACGTTGATTTTATTGTTTCAAAAACATGCTTCGAAATATAACAAAAAATGATCAATTTTTAGATTGATAATTAGGTATGCGTTTGTTTGTTGGGATCATTCGACACACAGAGAAAGTTTCAAAATCCAAAGACAAGCATTAAGAGCGATAGCATTGGTTAAATTTAATATTTTAACTGTTCCATATATATTCATAGTTAGTATTAGTATTAGATTAATTACTAATATTTTAAATTGACACAATTGGATCACTCTGATAATCATTCCCATTTTACTAGAAACAGAAACGACGCTGTAATAAAAGAATGTCGACAAAACTCAAAATGCTTTGAACTTGCCCGACAATTTTAAGAGTGCCTGTCAAAATTTTACTCCAAAGAGTAAAATCAAATATCTAAAAATAATGTTTAAAACATATTACTCATACGATGATTTTTTCAGCGATCAATCAGAGATGGTAAAATATCAAGTTTTTCAAGATAGGTTTTTAATTTGTGCTTTATATGTGTTAATGTTTGGATATAATTTTATAATGTAATATTCAATTTGGTTTTACATGAATTTGACCAGTGTAGACTTATTTACTTATTGTAATGGTTTATTTTATTTTTACACAAATATATTATATTTTATTCTATTCTATTCATATTTCTGGATTCAAATATTAGGCTTCAAAACAAGGTTAGTAACAAGTACCCCCTTTGATTTTTGTTTGTTTACTAAAAGTTGGCTATAAGTAACATATAAGTCTTGATTTTGATATTTTGATAATTGAAAAAAATAATATAATGAAAACTACTAAATAATAATTCTTATGAGCTCTAATTAAAACGGATAACTGTGTTTTACCACTATATTTTTTAAAATTACACAGTGACTATAGTTTCGACTAAAACCTAGTCATTATCAAACTAGAAATAACTTAAATTACGATCAATTTTCTTATTTATACAACAATATTGTATAGGGGTGCATAAATTATGTCGGTCTGGTTATTTAACAGGGAAATTCCGGGATTAATTTTAGCATTGTAATTTAATCGCTTCCAGTAAATCCATTTTTTAGCCTTTGTCCGCAAAGTGGATTATTGAAAGTACATCCTTGCATCCAATAAGTGGTTCGAAAAACAAACCACCATACGATGAATTAAATTCTCAATTAATCCGTAGTGAAACATTTTTATGTTAATTAACCTTCTAATTAAACCACCATCTTGTTTTACTATGGCGTTAACATTATTAGTATCAAGATGGTTTTATTATTAACTTCATGCAAATTTCGGGTGGAATATTGGCAAACATGTTAGTAACATGAAAGGAAACTAGTTTACAGTTGCTACCTATGGTTAGTTGAATTTTTGGTGGAATAGGGATTTTTGAAGTTGGTTAGGGACCTAAAATTTTAATTGAGCTCTACGGCAATTTCTTTTGCTGGTGTACTAATGTATAAGACTACAGGACGTATGGGTTCATTCGCTTTGTGTATCTTTATAAATCGATAAAGTTAGTTGCGGGATCTTTTTTTATTTTAGTTATGTCCAAGGACGAGAGGAATTAATTGACCTTTTGTTCATAATCTTTTTACTTTCCCTATATAATGTATATTGTTTTCGCGCATGAAAATGTCTATGGGCGCTATATCTCACAAACGAACGATCTGATTGAGATGAAACTCAAACTAAAGATTTTATCTTTGAAAACTGGAATTGAAAAGCTTTTGGAGAACATTTATAACCCCGAAGTGGGTGTTTACTCGAGGCCGTTTTTTCCGACATTTTTTAAATATGTATTGAAAATACTACAAAACTTTTCAAACAAAAGTTAAAGGAAATGAGAAACTGAACAAGTTTTATTAAAACATATTTTTCATAAAATTCTTAACTTTCAAGAAAAAAAATAAAATTTAAACTTATATAATAAGTAATTATAGAGAGTTTAAAAGTCAACCTCATAGTTTTCGTGAGAGACTTTTCTTCTTCTGACAAGATGATTTCTGGTATGCTATACTGCTTATTTTTTCTCTAATCTAGTCATCGAAAAAATCGAAATTGATTTAGTGTAGATGATAGGTCTGTTTGGCGTGGAGAATCTTGATATATATCATCGTTATGTCCCCTTGTTTGAACCAAAACTTGACTTATTTTTTCAGCCACGTTTTTTGGGCTATTTGTATGGTTTTGATCGCTGTTGTTCATTTTGATTTAGGTGGACAGTTCTACAAATTTTGAATAACATCCAATTCTAAGACTTATTCGTTAAATCTTGCATTTAGAGTTACGTGCTGTTTTTTAATTCGTAATTTGAGATACGTCTTCGCCTTTCCTGGTATATTGGCATTGATTAAATATTTGATGATACTTTCTGGACAGTGTCATCTTGAGGACTTTCTGCATAAATGGGATAATTCATAAACTTTTATCAAGTAGTCGAATTGTGTATTAATCCACCGATTCGGTAGTAATACGGTCTATTTAGTGAAGTGGAAATATTCATTGCTCGAGGACTCGCTTTTATCATGGATCTATCGGAAAATGAGCTCAAGTTTCACCAAGATCTAAATAAAAAATATATTACCGCAAATAAATGATACTGTAGCATAATGTGTAAGTTCAATTGCAACCATGTGAAGGCATAAAATAAAGTTATATCAAATAATCATACAGGAAGGAGTATACTAGAACAAACATTTGATGATTTAAGATTCAAATGCAAGATTGTTTTTCTTATCTTATTAGCAAATCCGATTTTCTCAATAGTAAAATCATTGCACTTGAAGAGGAAAATATGAACATGACATTAAAAAAGAGAACAACACAACACAGCCCAAGTGTGATTAGTTCAGCATAACTCGAAGAAAATTCAATATTTAAGAAAATCACTCAACGAATTAGTAGAGCAGTAGTGTAGAACGTCACAGTTTTTAATGTCCCTGAAACCGATGATGAACAAGACAATTGTACAATCATGAATTTAATTTAAAACCGTCCATCCTTCAATCGATGTTCCGAAGATTAATATTAGACTCAGAAGAAGAACATCAGACAAAATGAGACCAATAAAACTTATATTTAATACTGAGCAACAGTTAAAAACGCTACTGCGTTTATCCAGACGGCTAAAAGATTCGGAGATTTTTAATCAAATTATTATTACTCCCCTACAGATTGTTTTTTTTTATGAGGGCCCTATTATCTTACTTACTCTTGTGACTTTCTTTTGGATGGATATATAAATGTTCAAGATATTAGCCTCATAAACTAAACTTTCGCAAATCAATTTTTTTACTTATGTATAAAAAAAATTATCTGAAAGTAATTGGCTTATGTATAAAAAAATATCTGAATGTAATTGGGCTGAATTAACTCTATGAAACGTCGTTGAAAGTTCCTGTTTATCAAATTTTAGATACGATTTCCAAAGCAGAAATATAGAGTTAGGTTATATTGTTACCCATTTTGGTTTAGTCATGAAGTTATTCGTCTTATTAAGACGAAATCATTTAGAAAATTGTATAATGAACGTAAGTTACATTCGGTTTATATATAATAATAATAGGGACCATGTGAACAGCTGAACAAACGTTTAGCTCTAATCCAAAGCATGTATGAGAATAATACTATTGATTCTTCGTTGAATATAGTGAATACGTTCGCTGAATACTCTTCCTCTGTATACGGGAACGTAGAGTCTCAAAGTGGAGAGAGTTTCACCTTCTCTAATAACATAAATACCTCGTTTGATATTAAACATATTTCTGATGAGGACATACTGGCTACTTCGTCAAAACCCAAAAATAACATCTGGTCCTGATCAAATTGTACGTGACTGTATTCATTCAGTTTTGGTTACATTGAAACATATATTCAATCTAATAATTAATACTTCATATATTTTTTCTTGTTGAAAAGAAACTATTATTTCCAGTGTAATGACGTCTGGTAACAAGCAAGATATAAAAAATTACAGACCTATCTTCATAGTCAACAACTTCTCAAAAATTTTTGAAATCATTATATCGAGTAAACTTTACTATGTTCAATCAAGTATATTATCAAGATAGCATGGTTTCCTGCGAAGAAGATCTATTACCACAAAGATATTAAATTTAAGTGGTCATGATGTTATATATACAGATTTTAGAAAGGCTTTCGTCTCAATTCGAATAATTTCTTGGAGATTTAGTAATAAGTGGTTGAACACATGGCATCAAATTAATGTGGTAGATCTCAGTACACAGAATATAATAATTTTTCTACCAAGCCTTTTTACTCAAATATTGATATCTCATCAAATATATTGGTATATGCTGATGACGTTAAATCTATAGGTCTATTATATCTAAGAATGAAGCTAACTTCATAGAAAAGTGGTGTGAAATGAACAACCTGAGACGCAATACTTCTAATACTAATAGATATAGCTATTGATACGATTTCTCTGTAATTAGACTTATTGACTGTTAGGAAATAAATCTATTATTATTCTTTACAAATCTTTGCGAAAATTATATAAATTTGACTATAAATTGATTCGACTATTTTTCTAATAATTAAAATAATATTTTCAGAATGTTATTTTATATTTACTCTCGATTACAAATTAACGTTAAAAGTTAAGAGTTAAACATAAGGGCACGCTTTTCCTGAAAAACAATTTTCAAGTAATTTATTTAATTCAATTAATACAACGATTTCCTGAACCTAGGGAATATGAGAGACTCATTAAGACTAACAAGAAGAGGATTTCACAGTGGGGATTTTCACAGACCAGGATTTAGCAAGACTAATCCGGACGTCATTAAGCATTCTTAATTCAGCAGGTTCTCAGAAAGCTTAAATTTTATACTACAAACAATAATCCCTCTGGCTAATACCTGGAACAGTAATTGTATTAATTAAAATTGGATCATCTTTATAATTATACATAGAAATTATCCATACATTTTCTGACATAAACCATAACTGAAGTTTAAGATAACCGTGTAAATGAGTATGATAAGTTTATAATAGTTCAAACGTTGAATTAATTGTTTTT
Source organism: Ontholestes murinus (assembly GCA_963969525.1). NCBI lineage: Eukaryota > Metazoa > Arthropoda > Insecta > Coleoptera > Staphylinidae > Ontholestes > Ontholestes murinus. The sequence goes on from OZ018394.1 coordinate 25,877,780, forward strand.
TTTTTTATTCACTGTGTTTTTTCTTCAATATTAATTACTATATCTGATTTCTTAATTTCGAATACATTTTGATAATCTCCACTTTTTGATTTTGTATTATTAGTATAAATCAGTAGATTCATATTTAAAACATGTTTATTTTTTTCTTTCTAGTGATTACTGCCACTTTTACAAGATAAGATATAAATGAAAGTTTCATGCAATTATTGTCTTATGAAATTGGATACTTACTATAAAAATATCAGTTTTTCCGACCTCAGCACAATTTTCCAATTTCGAAAACGTTAGCGTAATCGGTACTAATTGTTAATCCTTGATAACATACACAAATGTAAAAACCACTGTTATGCAATACTGTTAATAGATGTTTAAATCACTGATAAAAAACTTGGTATATTTTCCCACAATTATTTTATCAAGGGTTATATAAGAAATCATTTTGTCGCAATACGAACTGGTTTTAATTTCGTTCTTTCTGCTACGTTGGTAAAAATTAATTTCTCTAAAATTTTTATTGCCTTAGAAATCAAGACCTCATAATCGATCTTCATCTAGAATTTTTAACTTAAATTATATAACATACCATCAAGTTTGATTTATAATAAAATATACTGTTATTACCATATAAAAAAGTACTTACCTCTTAATATTGAATGCGTTTTTTGCTATATTTTGTATGATTCTTATTATAAATAAATCTTGTTGTATAATAACCAATAACCGTATTCAATCAATTTGCCCGTAAAATTGCAAATCCGTGCGTGACACATTGCGCTACTTCACAATCTCGCAAAAATCTTCAATACTAATTTTGCAGTAGATAATTTTTTAATAATTTGTGTGTTAAAATTATAAGTATAATAATTAATACCGCCACTAGACAATATTTTAATTTACTATATCAAGTAAAAAAACGTATTTACTATAATAATAGAAGTAATAGAAATTAATTTATATAGTCATATACCTACGAGAATATTTTTAAAGTAAGAACTGCTGACTACCTCTTTTCACACACTGCGTTATCCGCAATACGATAAGTTTTCCTTGTGTACTATGTAATACGAACCTATCACGTAACATTTAAAAAATATTGTGTATAAAGGGGAAGTTACATTCAATTATTACTATGTAACAAACAGGAAATGATTAATTTAATATATTTACAATTGCAATTGGTTGCGTATTTTAATTCTGAGATAACTAGAAAGTTTCGTGTTCAGTAAAATTGGTTGCATTTATATTGCCATTAAGATTGAATTATTTATTAGAGAAAGCTGCTATAATGTATCCAACTTTATTGCTAACCCATAAAGTATATTTTTATTTATATGTTATAAGTAATTTTAATTAATTATGTAATGCATCATATTTCAATAAATTATTCGTTAATTTTCTACGACCTAAAGGACTCTAGTAGATTTCAAATTTATTGAATATATTACAAAAATTAGGTGGTAAATATTTTTACCGATTATTGCAGTAAATTTATACAATATGTAACAAATTGAAGTTTTCATATGAAGTATATAATATATAAAGAATGTTTCAGAGTAGATACTTTTGCTTTTGGAATCCGATCTGAGGAATTTCTTAGAAATTATTTTGTACAATCTTTAACCTACCTCTTATTTATGTTAAAATGTGGCTGCAATCTAAGGAATATCTAACTCACTACTAAATTAAATGTTTCAAGAAAAATAGATAGAAGACCAGCTAGATCATCGAATTTAACCCCTCTCGGAAAGAATAGGAGCTCAAAAACATGAGCTGCCTATTAACTCCCATTAACTAAAATCCCCTTTTATAAAAAGGTGATCATCATGTCCTCCTGTGAATTATATGACTATCAAAACCATGAAATGCAACCTTGTTTATTTAAACAAAAATATTTAAACCGGCAAGATCTCAAGAATGATTACACGAGTGTTAAGGCTGGTAGTTTAGACTCAAATTCCTGCAAAAAAATAAAAAAGAGTGAAGTAAAGACTGTCAAGGGGATCGAGTTGTTAACGAATTGGAGCAGAAATAAATTCTGAGGAGGATACTAAATCCGGAAGAGCCAGCCAAAATCAATGAGATGCATGACAGTCTGAAAAAGTTGAAGAAAGACATCTCAGGAAACTTTAAGTACATTAAAAAAACCAAATACACCACAAAATTGATGAGAGGGTTGGAAGTGACTTTTAAAATATTAGAAAAACCTTGTCAGAAGTTAATCAAATAAATATAGTATTGTTGAGAGGGGTAAGAGTGACTGGGTAAACCTAAGACATAGGTAACCTTTATGGAGTCAAGTGGTAGTAATAGAAGAACGAATAAAAGAAAGATATGTTACCGGCGCACAGTGGTTCCGAAAAGGTGGTCATAAATACAAGATGTCCTTGGATTTTATTGAAAATTTGTATATAGGTCCTTTTAAGGAAACTAAAGAAAAATCTTATTTCAAAAGTCAAAAATTCAAAATGGCGGACCAAAAATGTAAAAACTGTCAGATTTGCATAAAAAATTGTATATAGTTTTTTTTAGGAATTTCAATTAAAATTTTCAGAAAAACAAAATGACCAATCCAATATGGCGGACAAAAAGGTAAAAATAGCTATATATCGTGAAAAAATGTATATAGGCTTTTAATGATCCGATTGAGATGAAACTTCAAACTTGAGGTTTTATCATTAAAAGCTGGAACTGAAAAGCTTTTGGTAAATTTTCAAAAACCGCAAGTGGATGTTTACTCGAGGCGTTTTTTTTGTTTTTTCGCGATATTTTTTTAAATTTAAAAAATATTACAAAACTTTTCAAACCAAAATTACGGACCTATATTAAATTTATATAACAAGTAATTGTAAAGAATCCAAAACTAAGCAAATACTTTTTTTGCGTAAACCTCATAGTTTTCTAGAATATATAGGGAAAGATGACCACATCACCATTTTTTCAAAATTAATTTTCTAAAAATCGGGAAAAAGTGGTTCAAGAGTGGTATGTCGTGGGAATTTTTAGTTTTGAACAATTAAACTTTTACTTAGAAAACTGTCAGTAAAAAAACATATTTTCCACGTTACGTTAGTTAAATAATAAGAAAAATGAATTATAAACATGTAAAAATTAATAAAAAGTACTTACTTGTATTGTGATAATCCATTTTAATCGATTCCGGGTCACTCTGCCAAGTATTTGATGTGTACGGAACTGGCGTGCGATAAACGGCACGCGGGAAACAATGGGGGCCATTGTTTCGACAGGATTCCGACAGGGTAGGTATATAACTGTACTCTAAAGAGACCCTAAAGCAAACTTTCATTTTTGGGATTTTTGGCCAGCTTTTCGGCATTTGGAACCACTGTACGGCGTTCAGTTTACCTGAACGTCTTAACAAATGCATAATTATATTTAAATCTATTTTATGAGCTACCCATTGCTCCTATTAATAACTTGCAAAAACTCCGTATTATTGAAATATTGCAAACGAGATAATTTTTCAAGATGTGCAGCTGCCAGTGTGAAACAATAGGAGGGGCCCTTTTCGGCAAAGAGGGTTTTTACCTGCTCCGGGAATTTCGGTACTTGACCAGAACAATGCCGCGGTACCGAAGAGCATGGTATAAAACCAGGCCAAGACCGACGCTCTTCACCAGTCGTCTACCGTCAGCACCGACGGTCAGTCTGGTCGGCTCCGCCGAATCAATCCTCTTGCCCTTCTACATAGCCTGTATATAACTCGGCCTTTCTTCTATTTCTGGCTCCATGTTTAATTTAGACATTTTTCCATTGTTCTTATATTTTTTTCATATCTAGCCGGTGCCCATACGTTGACGTGGCGTGGAAGCTAAAGACAGGGATCCCTGTTCTGTCTCCAGCGCGTGTTGGTTCCAGAGAGTACCGCAGTGTTATTTCCTTGCCAGTCGTTCATGAAGACGTCAAAAGGAGGATGGGAAATGAGTTTTACCTTTAGCTGTCAGTTATTGACAGATTAAATAATCTGAGTGTTGTTATTGGCTAGATATTTCAAGAAGTATTTGCTAGAAAGAAAAGAGGCTTCTAAAAATTGAAGGAATGCAGGTTTAGTGCTCTAAAAGGAGAAGATCTCATGACTCCTAGTATTATACCTTTGCGATCAGTCAGTCAAGTTTTAGTTAGAGTTAGAGTTAGTTAGAGTTTTAGGGATGAGGGAAATAACTAGTAAACCGCATCCAATCTCTTATCTAATTAATTAAAAAGCACTAAAAAACCTTTCTTCACAATTTTATTTAAATTAACAGATATATATTTCGGACACATTATCAATGTTTTAATACTATTTAATACTATTAAAACATTGATAATGGTCACTTTGTGTCCGAAATATATATCTGTTAATTTAAATAAAATTGTGAAGAAAGGGTTTTTAGTGCTTTTTAATTAATCAAATTTACCTTCACGTAACTCACAAAAATCAAACTCTTATCTAATGATAGAGATTTGTAAGACATAAGAAAACCATACCATGTGAAGGATAGAATCCGGAGGATGTTTAATATTTCAAATACTTTAAACCTCAAAATATTGAGGTTTCTATAAGAGTACACTGAAAGTAAAGTACCAAGTATTTAATGACGTCAAATTTGAGAATAGGAGCGTAATTGTAATATAACTAAAATTATTAGATGAAATTAAATTCTTCTGCAATTCAAAGTTCGGAAGAAACATTTATTAAAGGTTGAACATTGTCTCCAGAACAGTAGAGAACAATACCATCTGCGTATTGAACTACTGTGTGGCAAGGCGATAATTTGTTGTTTTAAAGAAAGGCGTTAAAGATGTATAAAAATGAGCCAAGGAACAACAGGGGTTGCTAAGAGTGGTATAATGTTTAAGGAAAAAAAAACTTTACAGTTAATAACTGACCAAATAACTTTAATTAATTTAGTTAGAATACGCATTAAATTAACATTGTGTATTAGGATCGAGAATGGAAACAAATCCTGAGAAGAAATGGGATATGTTATTCCATACTTACTAGGAAAGGAATCCTTAATATGCATTGAGCTCTGCCAAAGTAATATTGAAGAATTCTAGATAGTCAAAGGGACAGCTGACAGTAGGGAAAGTGGAATCGTATAGAGACAAGATAAGCGGATCAAAAGCGGCAGAAATGTCCAGTGACAGAGCAACATTGGAGTAGTTATTCTAAAAAGAAGTCTGGATGTCTAAGATGAACTTTTCAATATTACAAAGTGCTTTTACCTTTCCTTAATTCATGTTGCATAAAAAGATATATTAGATTTTTTCGATCCACCAATCAAATCTGTTTTTTATGAGGACCTTCCATATACATGATAAAAGAGAAATTAGACCATAGCTAAAAGGAGATGAAGGATCTTCCCCGGGGTTTAAGATTATTTGCTCATTCCAAGGTGCTGGTATAGTATTGGTTTGAAAACATTCAATAAAAATTGTAATAGAATCAGACGTCGTAAAAAGGAACGGTGTTTTAACATGGGATATGTTATTCCATCCTTACCAGGAAAGGAATACTTAATACTGATAAGAGATGCACTGAGATCTGCTAAAGTAATATTGAAGAATTTTAGATAATCAAAGGGGCAGGAAGTGGAATCTTTTAGAGATAGGTAGAAGAAAGGACTTCCTGATTTTCTTTATGACATTTATCTACGATCGTACAGAAAGTAGACGCTTTTTGCATCATTTTTCATTGCAAAAGTGGCTTTTTAAAGCACTAGTGCTTTATTGCACAGAAATGTCAAATTTGACATTTTATAGCACAAATTTTCGACGAAAACTTAATTTTTTATTAATTAATACAAATAACTAATAAACTATAAATAAAATATATAATACAAACGAAATGACAGATTTAAGAACTCCGAAGATTTCATTTAATTCAAGTCGAAGCGATTACAATAAAGCGAACATTTTTTCCATAAATAATAATTTGTGCAACTTGTTTACTGGTTGCTAAGTAACGCTTTCATTAGTGCACTGCGGGTAAAATATGTTTTCATTAATTGAATTATTGAAATGATATTAAAATATTACTCATAAGAATATATTCTTTGAAATCCTTTACGATCGAAAATACAATTTTGTAAGGCACACGTGTAAAAAGTTTCTTTATTGCACTCCTGGCTTTAAAAAAACTCGCTCGTTCCTCGCTCGTGTTTTTAAACGCCAGTTCTTGCAGTAAAGCATCACTTTTTACACTTGTACCTTAAATAACTATTTATACTGTGGTTAATATAATAGGGTAGTGTAAGAAATAATTCGCTAAAGAATTTGATCAAATTTTTTTCCTCTAGTTGAATACTCTTTTAGAGGGTATAAATTTCTCTCTTGCGTTTCAATAAAACTCTCCAAGGTAGTCTCTAACGTACTGCTTAATTGCCTTTTTATGACAAGCACTTTTCTTAGTACAGTAGGTATTCCTCTATGAATAGCGAAAAAAAAAACGAGGGAAAGTGTGAGGTTAAGGAATCTATCGGATCAGTATGCTAAGCAGAAGTTAATTTGCGGAGTGGTGAGTTTATAGTGGAAGTGAAATAATTTTGAAAAATTAAGAACGTAATTTTTAACATGCATAAGTATGCAACCAAATACTCATCTGCTATGTAAATTAAAGATCCATTTGAAATCATCATGTTAACAATATAGTAGACAGTAATTATTAGCTAAAAAATGTTAAATCTTCTGATTTTATTGCTTTTAGTGATGCGTTAATAACGAGAACCAATAAATCATCAAATGGGTTCATAATTTTCAAGTGATGACTTTCAATTAAGTCAAAATATTCCTGTTTGGCAAAATTGTGATAATTACCATTACATTTAAAGCTTCCAATATAAAACATATTTTACTTTGTTTTTATTCTAATATAGCTAGAAACCAATGTAATAAAACTACTATTAGTAATCATAGCACATACTTGAAAACTAAATTAAATGGCTCCCGTTAAAAAAAAATATTAAAACAGAGTTATTTATGATTTTACCACAACGTAGTAACGGTCGCATCTATCATTATAAATAGTATTCAATATGTATTTATTAATATTTAGCATTTCTAATTATTTGTAACGAGATGAGAATATAAAAATTAATATTTATACTCCATCTGAAAAATTGCACGCCATGCATTACAAGGTGTAATTGCTGTATTAAACTTTACATAAATATTGATTTAAGTGTGGTTTAATATATAATATTTAACGTATCATCTTTCGTTTCTACATATATTGGATGACTTTTTAAAATTATTCTTATAACTACGTTCTCTATATTTGTTCTTATTTTTTATGTAAATCATATATCCAGAAGATTTATGTTTATATTTTTAACAAGTCAATGGTTAATCTTTTTTAATTAAATGTAACTCAATGCACTCAATTGTCAATTGTTTAGTTTAATACTCTTATTTTATTCCAAAATTTTATTTGTTATCTTTTTTAATGAGTTAAATAGTTCGAAACATATGTTAGAAAAGGGCAAATATAAATGTGGAATATAACAAGTCTATTAATTTAAACAATCCTATTTAATAAATATTTCATCAAGAGTATGGATTACGATATATTAATTTTTTACACAATTTACAAGATTCATAATTTTATATTTGCATTGCTTTTAATAATGAAAAATACTGTTAACAGATAACATCCTCATAAAATATCTTTTTTTATGAATAATTTTCTTACTTGTGACACATATTTAAAAATGTTAATTGTAAGTATAATTAATTATATTAGTTTATTGTAGTGGCATATAAGAAAGTGTCGATAACGTCCAAGAAAAGTTTCCTTTATTCAAAACTGCTTCTGGTAAAAAAAAATAATTAGGACATAGTTTTATAAATAAATATTATAAAATCGGTATTAGTTAATATTTACAATTCGTCATCCTTGCTTAAATAATAATAAAATATGTACAGCTTGGCAAGAATAAACAGTTCAATATTCGATGCATGGCAGTCACGTATCAAGTAATCACAAGTCTTCTGCGAAGAACAGTTCACTACCCTAAAACACCACTGGGGTCAATTTAAAAAAGAAGTCACTTCGTCATGAAACTGTGCGCGTCATCTTTTTCAGACGTAATTTTCGCCCGGCGGGGCGTCCGCGCCGTGCTTCGCCCGTCTCGCCTCCTTCTTGTGCTTTCCCTTGACCGCCAGACTCGGCTCGGGATGTTGCGCTTCCTGCGTGCTCGCCGAGGGGGCGCAGTTGTTGTTCTGTGACGACAAACACGACATTTCTATCATATTTTGACTCTGGAAAAAATCCGAGCTAGAATTTTCTGGAAATAAGACCAAATTAACCTAGTTTTAGTTGTGTGTTATAAAGTATATATAAAACACAAAAAAGCATCATACAACAGCAATTAGTAGTTAGTGTAAGCGAAGGGAGTTTTTGCTTGCGACAGCGTGATACTTTGCAAACGTTAAAGGTGGATTCATAGTTTACGTACTGTATATAAAACATAAAAACATTATTAATTAATTTAATATAAAATTAAATTAAATTCTTTTAAAAGATAAAATTAACTTAATTTTCTAACCATGTTAAAAAATATAAATAAAAACCTTATAATAATACTTGAAGGAATGAAACACATTTTTACTTTGTTTGTATAACACAGTATTAAAGTATTTCATTTGTGAATTATGATGTATAACGAAGTAGAAGCCTGCATCGTTAACAATACTTGAAGGTATTGTTGGTTTGAGTTTACGTGAAATGTTTTGTAAATGAAAATAAAAATAACACTAAGTTTATTGTGAAGTAAGGAATAAACTGAGTGTTATTTTCAAATACTTGAAGGGTTTATTTCGTGATACATTTTTAAATTATAAATAAAATAAACATACTTAAGGCAGAAAGACCTCTGGTCGATAGCCTTTTGACAAATTAATATATTAACACCATTATTCACTATTCCAATGTAAATATGTACAAAATTTGTCAATAAATATATGTTACTACTACTACTAAACATACTTTTCTTTATTAGTGATTATAGTTTTAAACAAAACATGATCTTTATCAAACTAAAAGTAAATTAACAAAATCAGTAACACATTCATTTATGTGGGAAATAAATTAAACAGTCTGTTCATTTAAAGAGGTTAATTCTGGGATTATGTTTAGTTTCATGTATCTTGTGGGATTCTAGTAAGTTTATTTTAGTTATTTTTTTTGGTAAAACGAATTACTTAAGGATCATCCAGGTCAAATGTGTCTCCGTTTTTAATTATATATTTTACAAATGTACAATTTGTCGTTTAAGTCGCTTTTCCTACCTTATGAATTTTATCTAAACCGTCTTGCGCATTTTAGATCAATTTTCAATCTTTTAATGAAAAAATAACTTGATTTGTGATTTTACATTATTCTAAAATTAAATGTTGGATCATTTTGTTAAATTGAATTCTAAAAAATTAATCTAATTAATTTGCATTCTAGTAAAAATTTAATTTTTGAATATATATTGTTAATTGTTAATCAAGTTGAGAAATTGATCTAATGGCGAGAGATGCATCTAAATAATGCAATTAAAAAATAAAATCTGTTGCTTTATGAATGCTAAATTAAATATTTGAGAAACCCATTGCCAGACGTGTTGGTAGAACTGATTATGAAGTTGTAAATAATTTTGGTGTAAACATTCTGGAAATTCCTCATACATTTTTGACTTTGTTTTAATGAACGATTGACAATATTATTACAGAGAAACAGAATTGTGGAGACCGTTACTATGTGGTATTTTATTTTCAAATGTAGGATGCAAAAAACACGATTTTCTATGTTTTTTTACCACTCTATATCAATGTTGTAAAATTATTAATATACAGTGGTAAAAATATAGAAAATCGTGTTTTATTTCATCCTATTATTAAAGTGGGTTTTATTTGAACCACATCGGAATTCCAATTTAAAGATAAATATTTTGTATTTTTAAAGCTTATTCAATTTGATTTTCGATCTGCTTAATATTTTTTGTTAAGCCACGCATTCTGTGGGCAACTGGAAAAAATTACTGCTAAGTTTTTTTGTTTTAATTTTTGATTTGTTAATTGAAACAAGGCAGTTACATTTTTCTAAACATTCTCGATTTATAAATGTATTGATGATTTTTTCATTAAGTTGATCAGTATTAAGAATAACAATTGGATTTGATTTAAAAAAAGATTAATTTGATAAGAAATTAATTGCAAAATATCAAGTAAAAAAACAATTGAAAATTTATCACATTAAAATAATAAACGTTTCCAAAAAGTTGTTTTAGAGCAATGTATCCGAATCTTTCTACTATTTACAAAACAGTTGCTCTCACATTTTTGACTATGCTTTTCTTAATGAACTTAGTGTTCTCTTAAGCGACTACAATAAACTTTACTTTGGCCTGTTGTACAAATAACCTGAGTTTATTTGTAGTTTATTGAGGTAGGTCAGAATAACGCTAGGTCATCTAGATTAGAAATCAAAAACACTTAGTTGAATCATAATGATAGTTGCGACCGTTACTACGTGGTAATATAGAATTCATTAGGTTAGGTCAAGAATGCCTTAGGTTAATATAAAAAGAATTGAGGTAGGTCAAGTGTACGCTAGGTTTTTATAAAAATTTATCAAGGTGGGCCAAAACTACACAACCACTTAAAATTCGTTATATTAAGACTAAAAATCAATATACATTTTTACTATAAATCGGCTTTAGTTACGTAAAGTGTTTTCTTTCAATCAAATAATTAAAACTGAGTTTATTTCAACTAAGATATCTATGTTGTATAAAATTGAACACTTTTATTAAATAAAACTATTTTCATATATATTTTATAATACTACAACTGTTGCGCCACACTGTGGCTTCTTCAGGCAAAGAAATGATAAATGTTTTACCGCCTGGAGTTTCGGAAACTCTTAGCCTCTAGTTATTATGTTTTCTTACATTTTCTTTTATTGTTTTTCACTTCTTTTATTGACTTTTTTTGCAAATACTTTTTCAGTTATTTTTAATTGATTATGTTAGATAAGAAAGGCTCACACCTTTTTCGAATAGGTTTTTCTTCATTTTTGCGTTAAAATTTTATCATAATAATACAGTGAAATAAAATTTGCTAAGTAAAAAATATATATTAAGAAAACCGTAAATGAAATTTTACTGAAAAAAAATTAAATTTGGTAGAAACAGTTGAAATTTAATATATAGAAATAATTAGTTTTGAAAATCAGATATATTTGTCGAAGAACAAAAATTATAATTCGTTGAAAACATTTTTTTTTTTGGAAAAGTAAATTTTTTTGGTAGGAAAAAACAATTGCAAATTTATAAGATTAAAATTGTCGAAACTTTACTAAATGTTCACCAATAAGCTTAAAGCAATTGAAGTTTTAGAAAATATAACAAATGAAATTTGCTAAGAAAAATAAACGCAGATGAAATTTTACCCAAAACTAAAAAATTTAAATTTGGTAGAAAATTTAGAATTTAAAATAAAGAAACAACGACTATACTATCTTCTAAAACAAAAAAATTGAAAATTTGCTAAAAACAGTTAAAATATTTAAGAGAATATGAACAAGAAAATAAATTTTATAGAAAAATTAAAGAAATTTAAAATTTGTTTTAAGAAACAAATATAAAGTTTTCTTTTTTTAAAGAGAAGATACAATTAATTTAGTAAAAAAAAAGAATTGCAAACCAAAATAGCCGAAGCTTTTCCAAATTCACTTGAATTGAAATTTCACCAAATTTGAAATTTGGTAAGAAATAATGATAATATAACAAAAACATACAATTGTAACAAAACAGATATATGATTTTCTAAAAAAGTTTAATGAGATCAATTTTTAAGGGAAGAAACAATTAATTTGGTAAGAACAAAAACAACTGCAAATTTATCAGATAAAAATATTCCAAAAATTATATTTATATTTATATTATATTTTCAAATTCTCTAAAAACAAATTGATTAATGGTTGAGGCGTTCACTTCGTGATATATCTTGAATATTTAAATAAAGTAAAACTCACACTAATAGTCTGATCTCAACAAAATGAGTTTTACTTTATTTAAATACTCTAAAAATTTTAATTAAAACTTGGCAAAGAAATAAATATGTGAAATAATATAGATGAAAATTTACCGAAAAAAAACTGTTCATTCTCATTAATTGTTGTTATGTTTGCAGTAATCTGTCATCTGTTATCCGCCAACATTGTTTATAACTTTTCATCTATGATCATCTATCCATAAGCTGCATTCTACCATCTGTAATGTGTAACAATACCAATATCTTCAGTATTACACATTACAGTGACAGAATTTGACCAAAAAAATCAATTAAAATTTGGTAACAAAATATAATAATATAACAAAAACAATAAAATTTGAAAAACAGATATATCATTTTCTAAAAAAAATCTTGAGAACAATGTTCAAGAGAAGAAACAATTAATTTGGCAAAAACAAAAACAACTGCGAATTTATTAAAATAGTCAAAACTTTTCCAAAAATAATTTTCATATTCTCTAAAAAACAGTTGAAATTTTACTAAATAAAGTAATTGAAACTTGACAAGGAAATAAATGGGTGCAATAATGTAGATGGAAATTTACAGCAAAAAAACTGTTCATTCTCATTTGTTATGTGTGCAATCATTTGTCATCTGCTATCTGTTATCCGCCATCATTGTTTGTAACTTCTCATCTATCATCTTATATCTATAAACTGAATGCAGTTTATAGAAATAAGATAGAATACCACAGGTAATATGTAACAATACCAATATCTTCAGTATTACGCATTATAGATGGCAGAATTGGACCAAAAAAATCAATTATAATTTGGTAAAAACCATAATAACACAGACCGACGTGATTTTTGGTGTTTTGAATTTGATAAGTGTCCATAGATAATACGGGTACGTTGATTCTGAATGTGAATTTGGTTTGAGCCCATCGCATCAAGATTTTTCACAAAATTAAATAAGACCTTGTGAGATATTTTGTACGAGAGCTTTATGATAATTCCTAAAAAGCATTAAAATTATTTCTTTAAAATACTTGATACATCGATAGAAAATATTTTAGTAGAATATTATGTTTATTTCATTTCAATTACTGTGTGGAGATCTCAAAATAATATCCATGCTTTTGGATTCACAAAGTATCCATGTTTTTTGTGAGAGTGGGACAGTCGTTTACATTACGTTAAGAAAGACTACTGGGGCAAAAAAATGTGCTGCGTGATGCATTACTTGACATTAGTTCTTTTTCCTCCCCTTGACATAAAGTTAGGATTGATGAAGCGGTTTGTAAAAGCTTTAAATAAACAAGGTGCTTTAAATACCTGTTCGACAAATTCCCTGCACTTTCTGAAGCTAATCTTAAAGAAGGAATTTCTGTAGGCCCTGAAACTCTAACCTTAAAATCGGGCAGATTGTTCTAGAATACAATGACCCAGGATGAATTTGAAGCATGGAGTTCTTTCGTAGAAGTCATAGACGGTTTCCTTAGAAACAACAAGTCTCCAAACTACAAAGAAATTGTAGCCAACATAGTCGAAAATTATAAAAAAAAACTGGGGTGCAATATGAGCGTCAAACTTCATTTTCTGAATTCCCAAGTTGACTCTTTTCCCGAAAATCTTGGAGCTGTCAGCGAGGAACAGGAAGAGAGGTTCCATAAAGACATAAAGGAGATGGACAGACGTTACCGAGGAAGATGGGATATTAGAATGATGGCTGATTACTACTGGACTTTAAAGAGGGACTCGCTCACAAAACTCCACAAAAATAAAACTAAAAAACGCAGTTTTGAGGGAAAAAGAGAACGATTTTATTACAAAAAAAAAACAACGATTGTCTAACGTAGATTATAGTGCGTTGGTTTTTATTTATTTCATTTCTTTTATTGACTTCTTTGCAAATAGTTTTTCAGTTATTTTTAAATGATTATGTTAGGTTACAATTGCTCACACCTTTTTCGACTAAGTTTTTCTTAATTTTTGCGTTGAAAATTTATCAAAATAATTCAGTGAAATATACTAAAATTTGCTAAGAAAAAAAAATATATATTAAAAAAATCGTAAATGAAATTTTACTAAAAAAAAAATAAAGAAATAATTAGTTTTGAATTCTGATTTATTTTTTTTAAAAAAGAAGATAATTTCTTCAAAACAGTTTAATTTATTTCAGAAAAGTAAGAAATATTTTGGAACGAAAAAATAATTGCAAATTTATGTGACCAAAATAGTCGACACTTTTCTAAAACTAAAAGTTCTCTTAAATATTTTAATTGCTTAGAACAAATTTTCATTTTTTTGTTTTAGAACATACTATATCTCTTGTTTATTTTAAATTCAAAATTTTAATTGTTTTTGTGAATTTTAGCAAATATAACAACTGAAAAAATATATATATATAAACGTAAATGAAATTTTACTCACAAAAACAATTGAAATTTTGAATTAAAAATAAACAAGAGATATACTGATATACCGATAGCCCAAGACGGACCACCCTTCTTGAGGCGAATATGAGGAAGGAACTGACTACATTACAATATATTCACTATTGTAAATTTATAAATTTGTAAATGTAGAAAATAAATAAATATATGTTCTAAAACAAAAAAGGTGATATTTATTATAAGCAATTAAAATATTTAAGAGAATATTATTAAATAATTAAATTTTGTAGCAACAGTTGAAATTTAAAATTTGTTTTAAGAAACACATAACGTTTTCTGTTTTAAAGAGAAGAAACATTTAGTATTTATCAGTTTAAAACAGTCGACTACTTTTCCAAATATACATTTTCAAATTCATAGTTGGAATTTGATCAAAAAAATCAATTAAAATTTATTAAGAATATAACAATAACAATCAATTTTGAAAAACAGTTATATCAATTTCTATAAAAATTCCTAGAGAACAATTTTTGAGAGAAGAAAAAAAATTTGGTAAACACAAAAACAGCAAATTTATCGGATTAAAATAGTCAAAACTTTTCCAAAAATAAATTTTCCAATTCTCTAAAAAAATACTTGAAATTTTACTAAATAAAGTAATTGAAACTTGGCAAAAAATAAATGGGTGAAATAATATAGATCAAAATTTACCGAAAAAAACTCTTCATTCTCGTTTATTATGTGTGCAGTCATCTGTCATCTGCTATCTGTTATACACCTAACTTGTCATCTATCATCTTCTATCCATAAACTGCCTTCTACAATCTGCAATATGTAACAATACCAATACCTTCAGTATTACACATTACAGATGGAAGAATATAACCAAAAAAATCAATTAAAATTTGGTAAGAAAAAATAATAATATAACGAAAACAATCAATTCTGAAAAACAGATTATCATTTTTTTTTAAAGTTTCTTGAGAACAATTTGTACGAGAAGAAACAATTAATTTGGTAAAAACAAAAACAATAACAAATTTATTACATTAAAATAGTCAAAACTTTTCAAAAAATACATTTTCAAATTCTCTAAAATTAAGTTGAAATTTGACTAAATAAAGTAAT
The DNA here is from genome assembly GCA_963969525.1 of Ontholestes murinus. NCBI lineage: Eukaryota > Metazoa > Arthropoda > Insecta > Coleoptera > Staphylinidae > Ontholestes > Ontholestes murinus. Next base: position 25,893,309 of record OZ018394.1, read on the forward strand.
TAAAACTTGGCAAGGAAATAAATATGTGAAATAATATAGTTGAACTTGTCATCTATCATCTTCTATCCTTAAACTGCATTCTACCATATGTAATGTGTAACAATATCAATATCTTCAGTATTACACATTACAGTATTATTGATATTACAGATATATCATTTTCTAAAAAAGTTTCTTGAGAACAATTTTTAAGAAAACAAACAATTAATTTCTTAAAAACAAAAACAACTGCAAATTTATCGGATTAAAACGGTAAAAACTTTTCCAAAAATAAATTTTAAAATTCTCTAAAAAAACAGTTAAAATTTTTACCAAATAAGGAAATTGAAACTTGACAAGGAAATAAATATGTAAAATAATATATTGTTTGTAATTTGTCATCTATCATCTTCTATCCATAAACTGCATTTGGTAACAAGAAGAAATATATTGAAAACAATCAATTTTGAAAAACAGATATATCATTTTCAGAATAGTAAAAAAAAGTATCTTGAGAATAATTTTTAAGAGAAGAAACAATTAATTTGGTAAAAGCAAAAATGATAGCAAATTTATCGGATTAATATAGTCAAAACTTTTCTAAAAAATTTTCAAATTCTCTAAGAAACACTTGAAACTTTACTAAATAAAATAATTGAAACTTGGCAAGAAAATCAAGGTATGAAATAATAACATAGATGAAAATTTATTGAAAAAAAATTGTTCATTCTCATTTGTTATGTGTGCAGTCATCTGTCATCTGCTATCTGCTATCCACAAACATTGTAACTTGTCATCTATCATCATTTAGCCATAAACTACCTTCTACAATCTGTAATGTGTAATACTGAAGATATTGTCATTGAAAAATTGCAATTTGTAACTTGTCATCTATCATCATCTATCCATAAACTGCCTTCTAGCATCTGTAATCTATTGATATTTTTACACTTTAACTTGTCATTTATCTTCTATCCATAAACTACATTCTACCATCTGTAATGTGTAACAATGCCAATATTTTCAGTATTACACATTACTGATGGTAGAAGGCAGTTTATAGATAGAAGATTATAGATAACAAGTTACAAATTGTAATTTATCAATACCAATATCTTTAGTACTACAGATTACAGATGCTAGAAGGCAGTTTACGGATAGATGACAAGTTACAAATTGCAATTTTTCAATGACAATATCTTCAGTATTACACATTACATATAGTAGAAGGAAGTTTATGGATAGATAATGATAGATGACAAGTTACAAACAATGATTGTGCATGATCAACAAGAAATTGTTATTTACCATCTGCCAACTGCCATCTGTAATTTTTAATCTGTCATCCATCATGTATCATCTAACGTCTATCAATGTTTATAATATGTTATTAATATATACATCTATCAATTGATATATATCTAACCCATTCCGAAATTTGCAACATTTAAAATATTAAAATTACCGACTGTAATTGCTAATTTTATACAAGATAATATTATAAGGTCTCATCTATTGTCCGAGTGTTACACTATGATTCTCTAGTTGGGTGGATAACTATCGACAATCATAGGTAAACTGCCAAAAGCGACAATTATAATAGTGTGAAACCAACATTATTGTTTCCTAACTACGAAACGTTTTCGATTTATTTTAAGACTATAGTCGGAGTAGCAAACTTTTATCACTCTTTGAAAATGTTGATAACAGTAGTCGTTTTTTGAGTTAAAAGCAAAAGTGTTAGTCTCTGATTTCAATCGTAACAAACAAAAAACAAAAAATCCTCGAAAAAATCAACAAACTAACGAAAAAATAAGCTTTTTTTAAACATCATAGTTGGCAGCTCAAGTCGTTTTTCAATTGTCATCGCCCACTAGGATTTTTTTAAAATAATTTCTCTTAAACGAAAGAACGAAATTCAACAATTCTTGCACTGATTGTTCAGAAATGTCGCATAGTTATTGTAAACGTTGAAAACGAAAATTCGATTTTCATTTGTTTTCCATTTTTTGAACATAACTTTTAAACGAAAGGTCGTGTTTTAAAAATGATTGCACCTAGGGTTTACAAATTATAAATATATATACTTATTGTAAAAGTTAAAAACGAAAATTCGATTTTCATTTGTTTTCAGTTTTTTGTCATAACTCTAGAACGAAAGATCGAATATTTAAAATTATTGCACTGATGGTTCACTAATATCGCATACTGATAAACGTTGAAAAAAAAAATTCGATTTTCAGTTGTTTTTTTTTTTAATATATGTTTTAAACGAATGGTCGTATTTTAAAAATTCTTGCACCTAGGGTTTATAAAGGTTGTATACTTATTGTAGAAGTTAAAAACGAACATTCGATTTTCATTTGTTTTTTGGTTTTTTGGCCATAACTCTAGAACAAAAGAACGAATTTTAAAAATTCTTGCACTGATGGTTCACTAATCTCGCATACTTATTGTAAGCGTTGAAAACAAAAAATCGTTTTTCATTTGTTTTCCATTTTTTGAACATAACTTTTAAACGAACGGTCGGATTTTAAAAATTCTTGCACATAGGGTTTACAAATGTTGAATTTTTATTGTAGAAGTTAAAAACGAAAATTCGATTTTCATTTGTTTTTAGTTTTTTGGCCATAACTCTAGAACAAAAATTTTTTTTTTAATTTTAAAAATTCTTGCACTAATGGTTCACTAATGTCATAACTTATTTTAAACGTTGAAAATGAATATTCGATTTTCATTTGTTTTTCTTTGTTTTGAACATAACTTTTAAACGAAAGGTGGGATTTAAAAAATTCTTGCACCTAGAGTTTACAAATGATTAACACTTTTGCTTTTAACTCAAAAAACGGCCTGTAGGAGTTAGAAGTTCTTGTGAATTTTCTAAAGAAATTTTTGTATGGTTAATTTTGCAGATTCGTCGTTAATGCATAGACTGTAATTAGGATTTTTGGATATAAGGAATTGTCCCGTAGACCTAAAAGTAGTTTTAGATAAATTTACGATATATTGAGGCCTCTACTTCGTTATACATTTTGAAATATAAAATAAAACACTTAGTTACTTTTTTAAACAGTTATTATTCAAACAAAGTGTTTTATTTTATATAAATTTATGAATTTCGAAATTGTCTCTAAAGGATCATAAAAATTTTGAATTACCGATAATGAATTATATTTTTGTTTGCTAAGATAAACCATTTTTTTCATCTGGATTTTGATTTCTTAATGAATACTTTTAGTCCAATTTTTTCAAACGAAATGTTCGATAAATTAAGTCCTCTATAGAACCATGAACTACCTCAATAATTTATGTCTTAAATTAGATACTGTGTTTTTTTAATTATCACAACAGTTTCAATTATTAGAAGGATAGGTCTGATTTTATCTTAAACTTGACACATTATTACATGCAAAATATTTGCAAAGAAATCTATTGAATTTTATTGGTAATATTGTAATGGGTGTGTTGTAGATTTATTAACTAATTTGAGATTATATTGTTTATGAACTTTAATCTTTCTTAATTTAAAGATTTATATTGCTTAATATTTTTGGAACCATAACTTAGGTTAACTAATTACTTTAAATCTATTGCATTAGAGTTAGTTTTAATAAACACCCGAAAAATATTGGTTAACATTCTGTAATTATAAATACGTAAACTATGAATTCACCTTAAGAGATAAATTTATCATGCAGAACATACTTGATTTGAATTTTACAGTCCTTTTCAACAACCATAAAATCTCACTATCTCTCTTTTTCCATTTATTTTTTTTATAAATACTTTTACTAAAAAAATGATCGATACTTATACTACTCGATAATTCTACTGAAATGAAAGAAGGCGGACGTTTTTATGATCTGATTTACGGAAAGTGATCACTGCAAATTGCAATCAAATCATAGAAATATCCTGATTTATAGTTCAAGTAATTGAAGACGTAATATGTACCTTACCTTGTTGTCCGCGTCAGCCAACGGATTAGCCGTTATTGTTATTCGATTCGATGGTAACGCGCATCCGTTGTTCCTGGTTATATTTTTCGGTGTCACCACGTAATCGTTGCCTTCGGCTTGTATGTGATGGTTTATACCATCGTTTGGTTTATCTCTGTCACCTGCGGTGGTTCGGGTGTAAATGTTAGTACGCTTAGATTTCGTATGTGGTGGATATTACCTCTTTCGCTGTCCGTGTCTTTGTCTTTCTTCCATTTTGTGCATATTATTAAGGCGACTACTACACTAACGATTAAACATAGCACAACTACACCGACGCCGATGAATATGTACATGTTTGAACTAGACTCTGCTGGATCTTTAGTTTTCGTTGTGGTAACTACTTTAGGAGATTCCGTTGTCATTTCTATAAACAAAATATATTAATACACAAATCTTTAAGAAATACCTTCGCAAGAAACATCTATCTACTACCTATGGTAGTTTCATAATCAGCACATAAACGATATTTGAAGAATTTAAAATTTTACGTATTGTCCTTGTAAGGTCAAGCCACAATACGTAAATAAAAATTAAAGATTTTACATTAATATCGGTCTATTTAGTACACATATAATACTACCTAAATCAATGTTTCTTATTTATATATTTTCATTTGTTGATGAATAAAACATTAAAAACTCAAACGTTCATTTATAGTTGTCAATATGTTGGTAAACATCATAGACTCTAATAAGGATTAATTATTATTTAGTAACCCTATTTTTATATTAAGGAATTATTAATGGTAATATCTATATTTTCCAATGAATTAACTTACTTTCAGTTTTTTGTTTTAAAATTTGACTAAATTCTGAAGCGGTCTTCGTATTAAAACTCTGCATTTTAATGTCATAAACTGTATCCGGTTGTAAATGAGTAATAACGAAAGAAAGAGTTTTTTCACCATCAACAGTCGCCCTCATATAATCTCCTGCACTACTAGCCGGCATGTAGTTGATAAAATACCCATCAACAGTTATATTAGGATTTGGATCACTCTAACAAAAAATAATAATTAATAATAAATCACTAGAGATCAAACCATTCGATATTTTTACCTCCCAAAAGATTTGTATAGAAGTAGCATTTATAGTTTCAGTATGCGTTAACGTAGGCGTAGGTAACGGATTTTTTGAATTAAACTCTTCCTTTTCTAAATGAAATCGTTCACTTTTCTGGCTCAACTTGTTATCGTTGTTGCTGTAAACCGCAGCTATTCGGAACCTATAGATATGATCGGGTTTAAGGTTGTTCACTTCGAAACTTCTAATATTCGGGGCTATATCAGAGTTAGCAGTCTTCCAACGTGAAGACCTATCACTGGCGTTACGATTTGATGGTCCTAATTCTTTATATTGTACTTTGAAGAATTGAATTGGAAGGCCATCATTGGTCGATACATTCCAGCGAACTACCACGGATTCATCATTTAAGCGCGATATCGTAGGTTTTCTAGGCGGAATCATTTGCGACGTTCCTTTATGCTTACTCGGTTTCTTATGTTTCCTTCCCTTATGATTCTTAGGTTGTGACTTATATGAATCTTCCGAAATATCAGTGCTGGATATCTGTTTAGGTATGACGGTTAATTCAGCACTGCGGTAGACCATCCCTAAGGAATTAACGGCGAAGCACTGGAGTATACCAGCATGCCTTTTCTCGATGGGAAGGAATGTAATTTTATTTCCCATAGCTTGGATTTGATCATCGCTCATCACGGACTTTCCATTTAACAACCAGGAAACTTGCGGTTCTGGTATACCACGTACAGCGCATTCCAGTTCCAGTCTCTCTCCTTCGTTGATGGTTGTTGGCCTTGGACCTTCTATCACGTTTGCAGGTTCGTTGTACATTAAGGTGATAGACTGGGAAATTGTCCCTGCTGCATTCGTATAGTTGCAGACGTAGACGCCCTCATCATCAGGTACTATGTTGGAAATTACTAATCCGCCAGGTACCATTTTTGTTCTGTGGGTTTGTAATTGACCGTTACGCTTCATCCATACGACTCGTGGTACAGGGGTTCCTATAGCTCCACATTCTAAGAATACTCTATCACCTAAATATATTAATTATTATTAACATAATGAAATCACAGTTTTATATTTTAAATTATATAACAGGCTAAAAGTAAATAAGAAAAAAACGTCAATCATAAGATTTACAAAAGGAAGAAGAACAAATCCGAGTGACCAGAAAAGAGGAAAAATTTTATTGACAAAAAGACGAAATGTGGGAACCGAATATAAAAGAAAAATGAAAACCAATTGAAAGAAAGACATGAGAAAGAGGCAAAAGCAAGTAAGGAAAGAAAATATTAGAAAAAAATACAAGGGAATTTAGAATTTAGACACTAAAAACACAAACGGAAAGCGAAAGAAAAAACTAAATCTATCTATCTATAAAAACTATAATTATAAGAGGTTTTTAACTGAAGAAAATAAGTAAATCAGGGTAACCAACAAAAAGGGGAGAAATTTAAGAAAGGGAAGATGAAATATGGAAATGGAATAAGAAAAAATAAGTTTTTGGTCAAAATCTTTAAGTACAGGCTAGGGACGAGATAGAATTACAACTTCTATACTGTTACTACTAATTCACAGAAATATTACAATAGTGTAATAGCTTTTCTTCATTTTTTCCCACTCATATCTTCGGTATTAAGTATTACATTATATACATATTATTTTTAATATATTTTTCATTGGTAACTTACCTCTTTTAGCAGTATATAAAGAAATTGGTTTAATAATAAACCGAGGACTCTCATATTGACCAGAATTAACCACATTCAATTGCAAACTCGTCATCGACTCTTCTTTTTTCTCCTGCAGCGTATTAGTAGCCTTACACTTGTACACACCGGAATCTTTTCGCGTAACGTTTTGCAAAATTAAAGACGTCGTCGGTGTGCTCGACATTTGAGGAACATACGCACCATCCTTCGAATAATCGATGTACGCGGGAGGGTTGGAATACGGCGGTTCGCACCTCCATAGTACGGTATTGCCAGGAGTTACGGTAACACGCGCCGTGTCTTGAGGAGGGAAGTCTTTCAGCGTCGTTATCGTTATCCTATCCGGAATCAGGGCCAAAATTGACGCCCCGTAATGAGCCAGGCATTGGTAGTCTCCGGCCATTGAGGAATTTGTTAGTTTGACTATTAGCGTGGATTTCTTTCTCTCCGACGTGTTGCTCTGCGGCAATTCGACGTAGTTTCTCCTATTTAAATCTAAAGGCGCGTTTGGATCGGAAATCTGAGATTTCTCCAAAGGGTAGAACCTCCATTGGAATTTGTCTGGACTAATGTTCATTTCGCAGGTTAGTTCCGTCTCATCATAAAGGGGTAATTGTATATTTGTTGGTTCTGATATCCTGTATAGTCCTCGACCTAAAAAATAAAACAATTTTTTGATTTATAGATTACGAAAGTTTTCAAAAAAAAAGAGACACGATGACTTTATTTTACCACAAAGTCATTGTGTCTCGTTCTTCATTATATTCACAATTAAACTTTTAATTTAGTGTTTAAATATAATAAGCTTATGGCTCTAATGAATTAACAATGATGAAAAATAAAAATATTGCACTTACGATGAATTCAATTCTCACTTAATCCGTGGTGAAATATTTTAATTGTACTTACTCGTCATTGCGTGTCCAATTAGGCTCATCGCCACCAAAATGGCACAGAAACAGGTCTCCAGCGTCCCCATCATTCTGCAGCATCCCTGAAACAAAACTGACTTTAAAGCACTGCTGCGATTTCATTTAAACCCCCGCGTATTAATAACGACCACACGCATTAAACCGTATCGATATCATCATTAGACCCCCAACGACGATAGGAAGTCACCCCTTGATAAGTTGAGTCACGCGGGGGGAAGATGATTTAAATATCAAATCACTTTAAATAAATTAATCAAATTATACTAAATAAATTTCCCAATTAATTTTTATCATCATATAATATTTAATATTTATAACTGTGTATTAAATTTTGCAACGTGATTAATATTATTAATATTAATGAATGACTTCGTGTGAATTTATTCAACCTCAACAAACTCGGATTGTATTAATTATATTCGTTACAATAAATCAAATTTAATGATTGAGCAACTTATACTTTGTATAATGTCGAACAGAAACGGTTTTTATTAATTATATTTAACATAATAAATCAGATTTAATGGCATCCGTGCACACTAACAGTATGTATATAAACATAATTAAAAAATACTATTTTTGTGTTAATTTATTAAACAGTTAGACCGAAAAATTGAATATAACTTTAGGTTATGATGTAAGAAGTTATTAATATAATAAGTAGAGGGCTATCGATTGCCACATATTTTTTATTTGATATTTACAAAAGTTATCAAGAATTATATCAAGGCGGGACTTCGTTCGTTTACTCGTCTTGTAAGTAACGGCCACTACAATTTACTGCTTGATATGATCTGATAATCAACTGTTATACAACACTCTGCAAACACCTTATGTTTATTTTTTTATTGCTATTGGAACAAGGCGAGAATGAAAAAGTTTCCTAAAATTATTTATTTAATCATTTCCATCTAAGAAATAAAATTAGTTGGGATTACAAAAAATATAAGGTGGAGCATGATAAGATCGTAAACGTCTTAAATTTATACTAATATAAATTAAATACACAAAATATGAGTGCATACATCTGTATTAAATTATTATAAACCGATCGATGTATTTATTACATATACCATAAATAAGGGGAATTCCCTATCTATTCGCAAACATAGTGCAAGTTTAAAACGTGTTTTATTATTACCTCACTGTTTATTATTGTACCTAGGTATTTATATTTTTTACTTCTAAATGTACCCCATTTATTATGATGTTCTGCTTTTCTTCGATTGATCCTATTATGATTGTTTTCTGTATACATATTAATATTCATGTTAGCTTTTTGTAGCTGTTTGTTTATTCTGCAAAGGTTATGTTGTAGATCTTCTTCTGTTTCCGCGAGTACTATCATGTCATCTGCGTAACTTATTTCTGATACTTTTATCTCTTCCATATTACATGGCATTTCTTCAATTTTCCCTAGCATCTCTTAATTGCCTCATCAAGTACGCCATTAAAGAGTGTGGCACTTAGTAAACATTTCCAACTGTTCGTGATTTTGCATACATAGCACATCGTATCTTCATAGAGGCTTTTCAAATGTCTCTTGCTTCTTTAGCATGTCCCATACATCTTTTCGTTTTATCCTTTCAAAATCATATCTATGAAGAATATGTGTATTTCTCTTTTGGTTTTTATTTCCTTTTCGCACATTTCCCTCATTGTGTTCTCCTGTCTTTTTTGAATTTATGCTCGTTTCATTTGGCGTTTCCTTCTGTTCCTCTTCTTTTTCTTCCTCGTTCTTCAACCTTTAGTCTTCTCCTTTACAATATTCATTGGTTTGGCTTTGAATTCTTATTAGGTTGTGTTCCAGTTCTTCCCACTTTTTGGTTTTGGTCTCTTTTATCAGTTGTTTCACAATTTCTCTTTCTTCGTTGTATTTACCGTAGTTTATTGAATCCCTTCTACTTATATATTTCTTCCATTTATCTTGCTATCATCTTAAACCAATGGAAATATATAAATGCCGAAGAACCTACTGAATTGGGCGAAATACTGCCCATTATTGAAGATGACATCTACTTGTATTTGTTGATTTCCCCATTGCTGATAAGAAAACCTTGACCTTAATTCAAATAAAATCTCCTGTAGTATTACCATAATCTTTAACAAACAATTCCTCTTGTTGTGTTTGTTATAATTATTAACTTAATTAGCAACCTTTAAACATAGATTATTGAAAACAGTTAAAACAAACTCTAATTCTATATTTTTTCCAAAGTCATTTCATTTGTTATCTATTTTTAGTCGTTTTATCACTTCTTTGCTTCATCTGAAGTTATAACCTCAGCGTTTCTATTTGAATATTTACAGAAATGCGAGTTGCTTTAATAGCTAAGGTTATAACTTCAGAAGTAGTGAAGAAATGATGAAACTCCTAAGAATAGATAACAAAAGGAATGTCTCTACCAAAGAAAAAAATAATAAAGACAAAATTTATAAACAACACACGAGAAAGAAGATTATGAATCTAAAGCTTAAAAATGACATGAACTTGACAAAGAAAACCTCGGTGAAGGGAAAACAAAATGGATCAAAAAGGTTAGATGATAATAAAATGAAAATAAGAATAGGCACAATGAACTTGAGAAGTTATACAAGAAATGAATAGAACTGGAAGGAAAGGAATACAGAAAATACATAGAAGTTATTTATTCAGTACTTTGGTCTTCTTTCATTAAAAGAATACACATAAAAACAAATTTATATAAAAATCATACTTAAAATTTTGGCGGAGTTCACAATGACACATTATGTTCTTCCACTCTAACCCTTCTTGTTCCAGGATGTTTCGAAGGCAGCAATCCTTATCCACATCGGGAACCTTTTATATATCCTTTAATATGGTTTTTTGACCAGTTTTTTTGGAGGAACTTTCTGGCAGTTTATGTCAGTCAAGGGTTGGACAAACAGAAAGAGCAAGAGGATGAGTGGCAATTATATTAACTTTATTTATTTTTATTTATTTAGATCTTTAGTCTTAATATATATATATATGTATATATATATTAAATCAAATTAATTGCAAACACTACGTAAAATTTAGAACCAAAGAAGCACTGGCGGAATGCTTAATTACAAATCATGTTCTTCCACTCAGACCCTTTTTTGACCATGATGTTGGGAAGGCAGGTATACTCATCCACATCCGGAAACTTTTATATTTTTTTATGTCGTCTTTTTGGCTACTTTTCAGTACAAACTTTTTGGCTGTTTATGTCAGCATGACGGATATATAATATATAATATACTTCATAAAAAATAGGACCTAAGACTTAACATTGAGATAAGATTAATAAATAAAACAGTGTTGACAATAGAAATAAAAGTGATTAAGTGTGGAAGATGAACAGAAATTGTAGCATTTAGAGCAAAAAAGAATAAGGATAATTGTTACGAGAACTCAAAAACAGAAATCGATGACAGAAGAGAAAATAAATGATCTCCGAAACCCCTAACGGAAAGGTAGGGAACCTAATCAGCGATTTAGAAGACATATTGGGAAAATAAGGAGAAGATACTTTACATAATTATAAAGAAGGAATAATCCAAATACATGCAGATAATAACTTAATAATAACGGATTCAAAATTCAAACATAGATTTACAAGAAAAGAGCCAACCAGGAACATGAGACCAAATTAGATTAGTACGTAATTTGCAAAAAGTAATAAAAGGCTATAATAAGATCACCATCTTATCTCCACTATAATTATGTTTTCTCTTTTTCTGGTCTTTGTTAATTATTACAAAGACCAGAAAAAGAAGAACAAAAGTTATAACGAAGATAAGAGGATACAAACTAAAGGAAGCACAAATCTAAGAATTTCTTTAAAGAAAATTTAGAGAAAAAGAAAAGAGAAATATATAGAAGGTAATTAGGAGACATTATACTGGAAACAGCGATGGATTTTTTCCCAACAACGAACATAGAAAATAAAGAAATTAAGAGAACTGAATGGTGTACAAGACAACGTAATGTATGTTTATCGATGTATTGACATAGTTGTCTTACACAGGTTATCGTATCCAAAATAATGAAAATTAAGAAAACAAAAACGTTAAATATAAGAAATACCTCCAAACTAAAAGAATGTTTATTATTATTACATCCGATAATAAATATAAATAACGCATACACCATCTGGTCAGTTTTTACACATACTAGTCGTTGTTACCTATACTATGTATAAGTAGCCGATGTCTTTAAAAAATTAACATATCCTTGAAGAGTATTGATGCGCATTTGAGCGTCTTCAAAGTTTTCATTAATTATTAATTTGCGACGCCATCATTTGGCGTATTTCATCCCTATCTTTTTGAGCCGCATTAGCTTATGCTCGGTTATGAGCAAGTTGTTTCTCCAAATCTGCAATTTGATACTGAATCGATCTTTTGACACATTCGCATCGATCCTTGGTGAGAGCTACGACTCAGGCAGATTCCTCGCAGATATTTTTGACTTCACCATATAAATAAATATTTGTTATAAAAAACAAAGTGAAAATTGTGTTTTATTTAATTTGTGATGAGTTAATCGGTGCAGCCTTGTCACACATTGTTTGAATTTCCCTCAACAGAGCCCCATTGTTTCTTTCTGCTAGCATGTGCATCTGTTGCGCTTTCTTAAGCTTAACCTGAGCTTTTAAAAATATCAGGTAAATGCGTTAATTCTTGAAGTTTCTCTTGAAACTTATTTTTTACTCTTTGTATCTCCAAATTAACTTGCTCTCCTATTCTGTAATTCTCGAGCTCCATCATTAGAATCTGCCGTCTTTGTTCTTCTACAGTTTGCTGGGCTTTCAAATATTTATTAATATATTCGTTCACTTAATAATGTATTTCGAATAATTCTAAAATAAAAGGAAAGTAGCGTACATAAAAATTCTAAGAAGTAAACAAGGATTATGGACCCAGTTGAAAATAAAATAAATGATAAATTCAGAGAAAACCCGTAATATATTTTACAGAACCATAAATCAACCAAAACAGAAAATAGAATGCAATATAATAAACATGAATGACAAACGTGGAAACACAATTACAAACGAAGGTAATCATGGGCAGATAGAGACAGTATTTGGAAGATATGCTTAAACAAAAAAATAGAGAAGATCAAAGAAGAATGAAGACGAGAGCTACAAAAAGAGGTCAATGTGGCAAGGATATAAAAGAAAAACGAGAATGAAGTTAATTAATTAATTAAAATACTAAAAAATGTAAAGGCGCCGGGAGTAGATAAAATAATTCTTAAAATTATGAAATATATGAGGGATATAGAAATAATTGAACTAACAGAAAATATACTTCCAACACATAAGAAAGGAATTAAATGAAATTGTGAAAATTATAGAAGATATTAAAATAACAAGTATACCTTGCAATATATTAACAAGTATTTGAGAGACAAATTAGAAAAATAAGAATAAAACAATAGAGGAAGAGGAAGAATAATACAAGATAATTAACATAAAAATGGTGATGTGGCCATCATAGTACTTTCCCTATATTTTACTCGAAAACTATGCGGTTTATGCAAAAAGGTTATACTTAATAATTTATTCAATTTTGAATTCTCTACAATTATTTGTTATATAACTTTCATGTTGCTTCAATACTTTATTAGCAATTGCCAAAAAAATATCAAAAATTTCAATTTTTATTTTTTTTCTCGAAAGTTAAGAATTTTATGAAAAAAATATTTTAACAAAATTTGCTCAGTTTCTCATTCTCTTTAACTTTTGTTTGAAAAGTTTTGTAATATTTTTCATATTAAAGAAAATATCGGAAAAAAACAAAAAACGCCTCGAGTAAACACCCACTTCCGGTTTATGAATGTTTACCAAAAGCTTTTCAGTTCTAGTTTTTAACGATAAAACCTTACGTTTAAAGTTTCATCTCAATCGGATCACTCGTTTTTGAGATACAGCACCCACGGACAGACAGACAGACAGACAGACAGACACACACACAGACACAAATTTTGTTTTTCCAGAAATTAGTTTAATGGACTCAGGGGACCTCAAAACGGATATTTCCGCAAAAAAAATTTTTCAAAAAAAAATCACGATCCCAATACTTCCCCTATATATACTTCGTATATAGGGAAAGTAAAAATTCATAATGGTTGTGACCGTTATTAGGTGGTAATCCATATTTAAACACATATTGAAACACAACCGTACTAATAGTCAGAGATTAATTCTCGGATTGTAGAATCCTAGATTCATTGTCAGATTTAGTAACTTTTTTAGTAACATTTGAATATTACTTTTCGTTTTACGTTGGTGTCAAGGAACAGCTGACGGTATTGTCAATATATTCCATGATTGTCAGTAAAGAAGAACGTGAAATGTTTGTTTGCAAAGTTAGTTAGTGATAAGGGACAAGGAATAAGCATTTTTTTTTATTTAATCAAGATTAAAGTAAGTACAGTCGATAATGATTTTCAATGAAAATTGTAGAATTATTTTCATTTAATGTTTTTGCAAACAAAGTTTGCACGTGCTCCTCAACTTACAATCACGAGTTATATTGACAATACCATCAGCTGTTCCGTGATACCAAAACCAGTGATATTTAAATGTAACTATATACGACAATTAATCTAGGATTCTACAATCCGACAATTAATCTCGGTCTATTAGTACGGCTGTTACTATCGTCGAAACTTAAGTCGTGAAATTTTGTATATATGTAAACCATATTACAACAAATTAATTGTGGTAAAAACATAGTAAGTGTTTCAATATGTGTTTAACATAAAAATGTTCCACGACGGGTTAAGTAATCGTACAAGATCAGATATTCAAATAAGCGAAAGACTAATAAATTTAAAAAAAAACAGAGTTACTATCCTATGTTACTATCCACAATATCCAAGTTAGCGAGCGATCCTCCCTAAGAACTTTAACCAAAATCTGCCACCTCAGCAATTCTCTACACAATTCTTCTAACTAACACCTTTATGACTCTACCTCTGTTATCCCTATCAATAAACGCCTTCTAAACCTAAGCGAAAATTTTCCAAAAATCCCTTAAACATCTTCAATATTTGATTCTTGATTGTTTCTTTTTGTTTATCGTTGTTTTTTGAAACAAAGAAAGGAAAAAAACAAAGTTGTGTGCTAATCCCATTGTTATTGATACTAGTATTAGACGAGGCAATGGACGAAACAGAACAAACTATGAAAACAGTAAAAATTGGATAATGGACAGTAGAGTTTTTGTAGAAAACATGGTGATACGGTACCAATAGAGCAGATCTCACCATAAAATACAGATTAAACTTTATTAAATTCGAAAAATTAAACAATCACATTTTAGGTAAAGAATTGATCAACACTTTGTTGGTTTCACTCAGTGAAACAAACCAAGTGTTGATCGGTTCTTTACCTAATATTTCATCAAGTAAGAAAGTTATTCTTCAACGATACATCAAACAGAAAAGAAATTTGAAGGCACTATGAAAAGAAGAGAAAGGCGCAAGGTTATCTAAATAACCAGAAAATACTAGAGGTGAGCACAGTAGTACAAAATTGCTGCCCCAAATTGAAAAAATTAAGTAGATACTATTGATATCTCAGGCTCATTAAAGAAATTTCATTTAAATTATTGTTTCTGGCTTTAAGTTTACTAAATTTTACTACATTTTGATCTTAAAACATGTTTCGCTAATTGCAGCATTCTTGATCATTTTACTTTTTCTAATATACAGTCAGAAATATCTTTGAGAGTTAACTCTGATTCTACAATTAGAGTTTCTTTGAAAAACATGTGTGGTAAATAAATAGTGTTGTACTAAAAAGTAATTGAACGTTTCTTAATTGATCTAGAAACGTTTTGGCGACTAATAGACTTAAAGAATTAACCATCGCTAAACCGTTCGGCTGACTTAATCAAATTGAAATTAATTTTTGTACAACCAGACTTTTAACAGAAACTATTGGAATAATGCCCATTGATGTAAAAAAGTCTTCCACGATACCGATTACCACCTGAGGTGCTACAATCGTGAATAAGCTTGTTACATTATTATTATTATTATTATTATGGTATATACTTTCTTCACTGCACTCTTGATGAAACGAAATTATAATATTAGGTAATTTCAAATTAAAACACTTGTTTAGTTTCATATTGTAATATTCAGTTTCCTGACACGTGTTTCGGTCAATGACGACCATTCTCAAAGGAATTACAAAAATAACTAATTAAAAAGAAGATGTTACAATGTATATATATATATTATGTTAATAGTTCGTTTTGGTTGTTTAGGAGATTATCACCATTCCTAATTGCTCTCTTAATCTCCAGACCTTCAAGGAGATTTAATTTTCGGAATTTTTCTGCAAACCGCTTTGCAGAAAAATTGGTTTGATGTCGGCTAATTGATGTCCTGTTGTGACACAATGCTCGGATATTTCTGTTCCCGTGGTTTGTTTTTCTATTGCCTTCTTGTGTTCATTGTATCTGATCTTGAAATTTCTTCCTGTCTGTCCAATATATTTTCCGTCACAATTTTCACATTGTAACCAGGTGCTTTTTCAAATTTTCCCTGTTGACTTCTATTGCTCGGATATGGGGTTTGGTAAGTTCTTTTGCAATCTTCTGGCTCACATATGGGATGTATGGAATGGCTGCGAACTTGCTATCTTCTTTGGTTCCTACTCCATCAAGAGTTTTTGAACTACTTTTCTTCTTTTCCGTTTCAGGATCCTGTCTACCTTGTTTTTCTTGTAAACGTTTTTGGTGGCAATTTGGTAAATTGTATGCAGTTCTAGGTTAAAATCTTCTTCGCTTAGTGGGATGTTGATCAGACGATGAATATATGAATTTAATGCGGATGATTTGATTTGTTCGGATTGTAGTGATGTTGATGGGATGAGTGCGTCTGTGGTAGTTGGTTTTCTATATATGGCATATTTTAGTTTATTTCTTTCTATTGAAATACTCAGGTCTAAAAAGGTGAGTATACCGTCGACTTGTTTTTGTATGGTGAATTGAATTTTTCTATTAATTGAATTTAGGGTTGTTAAAAAAAGTATCCAACTGCCTATCTGTACCATTCCATATGCAGATAATATCATCAACATATCTGCACCACAATTGTATGTTTCTTATTGATGTGTTGTTCATAAATACTTGGTCTTCGAAATAACTCATGAATATTTCAGCGAAGAGTGGTGAAATAGGCGATCCCATGGGCAGTTCTTCATGCTGGATGTAGAAGGTGTCGTTAAAACGGAAGTAATTTTGGTTGAGGCAAGCATTTATCAAACTGGTAATTTCTGACGTGTTGTAATTCGATGATTGTTCTTGGCACTTTTTATGCAAAATTTCCTTGAGATCAGGAACTGGAATTGACGTGAAGAGGCTCTCAACATCAAAGGAGACCAGAATTGAGTTGTTGTTGACGGCTAAGTTTTTGGTTTTCTTTACGAAAACTATGGAGTTTTTTTATTCCGTATTTGGATGTGCAGGGAATTATTTCTGGAAGTATTTTGTTGACCAGGGAACAAACTTTATATGAGGGGGCATTGATGTAGGAGACGATTGGTCTTATCGGGATGTTTGGTTTGTGTATTTTGGGCAGGCCGTATAGTGTGGGTGCCCTCGTATTCATGATTCTATATTTGTAGATTTCATTATTAAAGCAATTAAAACAGCAAATTCCATAATCCCAGACATTTCAAAAATTCAAATTGGAGGATCTTTTTGAGGTAGCGTTGGTTGGTAAAGTATTTTTTTATGAATTAGCTTTTTGTATTCAAGTAATACGTGACTTCAATCTGCGAAAGGAACTGGGAATTAATAGAGCAATAAAATGTGGGAAAATACAGATAAATCTGAAACATATTTCGACGGACCTTATTACCTAAATTAGGATGTAATCATTTTGTGTAAAATTAGTAGTTGTACAAAATGTTGTACATATCTCCTTGAGAATGACCAATAATCGAAATTAATTGTAGAAATGTCATGTTTTAATATCACACAAAATTGCCTTAGTTTAATGGCTCAAAGTTGGGCGCCAAAATAATTAATACTTGTTGAGCCAAAAAATTCGTTTTTTCTTGAAGTGGTTATAAAAAAAATACGTATAAAGCCTATGCAAGTAATAAATTTTTTTATAATTGTTCGTTATTTGAGTTTTGTTAAGCAAAGTTTCACACTTTAATGGATGAAAAATTAGTTTGATACTTAGCTTCTAGACCTATTGAATTAACATACAATTTATTAAAAAAACATGAAGTAATAAAATCCGTAACGAATTAGAAACTCGAAATATAATTATAATCAAAAACTAACGCAAAACAAACACGTTCATTCATCTAAAACTTTCATTCATGATTTTCTCAATGAAAATGTAACAAGGTCGCAACGGCAGTTTTCAGTGTAGGCACAAATGTCAATGATTACCGAGAAATGTGGAACGGTTTTGAAATGGAAGGCAGCGGACATTTTTCCAGAAGGGCCGCCGTAAACAAATCACGCGTCTGGTTACTCAATCACGGCCCACGCGTCACACCTATAATCACCAATAAAATTTTCATTCACAATTCACCATATTAGACGGTGACTGTTGCTCAACGAATGCGCAGAGTTTTCAACGGTCTAACGATTTACACACCTTATAAGTCAATAGTTCTCACATGTACGTCAGAAGGTCAGGTTTGTGTAAGCAGTCCGGACATTCCATGAAAATGATTAAACCCAAAGCTTTTGAATACGATTAATACATTGAATTACACTAATACAATAATAATTAAACAATAAATTCTATGTGACTGGAGAAATTATTGTTAGAAACCATATAATATTAACTAAGATTAGAAAAAACACAAAAATATTTCGTAAAATCTACAACTAAGATTTTTTTGACTAAACTATAACTTAATATACTGGATTGATGAGTCTGTTACTTGTTCAAACTCCATATCACTTAATAAAATACTGACACAGTACTGCCAAAGTTTTTAAAACCATATACTTTGTTAAGTATATTATTAAGTATAACTTAATATTCATGATGGTTTCGAGCTTTACTAGGTGGTAAACATAAAACACTTATTTTTTTTTTAATATCCTTCACTATTTATTGTTTTATCATATAAGGATGAGTATTATCACCAGCGGCCAAGTATAATGGGTCGAGTGGAAGAATGTAGAAAGTCTTTAACTTTAAATTTTTGATGTGATTTAGTGAATTCATATATTTATTTTTTATTTTTTTTAAATAGATCTTGTAATAAATTTTTGGTTTTTGCATGTTCTAATAATTACCTGCAAGTTGATTTGATTTTTTTAAATTTTCGCTTTGTAAATTAATTAAGTACCTGTCGGATTAAATCAAAGACTCTTACACAGTAAGTAGTTCAATTAAGTAAATCTTCAACATATGAAATACGATATTTTACAGTACGACACGTTAGTTTACTTCATCTCATGCATCATTTGGCGTTATTATTATAATGGCGGACTACAAACTTACCGTATCGCAAGGTAACAAGAAAGGTTCTCACACCTGTACGTGGGCTGCAAAACTAGGAAAGCACTTTTACGTCTGCGTGCGGGTTGCAAAACACAAAAGATCTCAATTCTCCCGAACAAAACAGCGTGAGCGCTTTGTCCGCCTTGTAAACTCAACTTCCGTTTTATTCGTAATTCCCTTCACAAATCACCACCATCGGATGATGAAGAAAAAAACTGTGCTCAATTATAAAAACGACGATATTGCATGGGTAGAAAAATCTAGTTTGATGCAAGAAATCTTGCACAAAGCAGGCAAAAGTGTAATCAATTACAGAAATCATTGACTTACACGGTAGTTGGGTTCACCACAAAAACCGCTTTGGTTAAAGACGTAAAATCACTTTGCTGGAACGTGCACGTAACTTCGCACTCAAAAATAAATTAAATAAAGCGCATCCTTCAAAGGCGCCGTCCCGTTCCACTTCATTCGCACATAATACATTGGCGCCTAAATGACCAAAACGTAGCCAAAGCCAAAAACCGTAGGTATTGGCGAAAACAAATTCCTCGAAAACGTCAAATATTTTCCGTTCTTGTTTACGTATTTATGTGATTAAGGGCATATATGTTTATGTCAGACATTATTGTTGAAGCAGATTATTAAGTGCAAGAATTTTGAGTTATCTGAATCCGAATAGAATTGCTCATTTAATGGATGCGATGTTTGAAAGCATTTACCTTGAAATTGGTAATTAAAACGGAATCCCATCTACTTTTAGATTGCAAATATTTACTTAAAATCGAAGATCGGTGTACGATTTCAATTAAACAAAGTCTCAAAATTGTGGAAACATCCATAGTAATATATATTTGTAATTGACTTTCCAATAATTATCAATTGAATATAAAAAATAGGGGTTTTATACAGTTATAGGTTCATGGATTTAATTTTTGATAATAGGAATGTGTTCTGAAAATTATTGCAGTTTTCTAGAGGAATAATAAATATTGACATATTATCTTAGCTTCAAATAGAAAATTGATTGTTTTAAATTTGCACAAATTTGTTGTAACATAAAAAAGTTTGGAAAATTTGCAACTTCACAAATTATTGAATATCAACTAGAGTTTAAATCTTTGACTATACAGATTTTTCTATCTTTTCAAACAAAACAAAAATAATTAAAAATTTTCAATATTTATATTCAAATAATTAAACTACTTTAGAGTTATAAAGTCTGCAGAGCTATGGAGAAGAATTCTAGAAAATTTGAGAAATATTTAAACTTACATATAATGGGTGAGCTCGCCGTCATTCTACATGTTTTAAATTTATTAACATTTGAAAAAAGTGAAATTAGAAAAAGTGGTTTTTGTCAATTGTTTTGTTTTGGAAAACAAGTCTTTTCAAAAATCACGTTTTTAACAATTGCCTTATAATCCATTTATATCTTATAGTTCTAATATTTTTAACAGTTTCTTTTTAAGATTATTTCATTTCATATCGAATAATCTCTTGTTAGGTTTTTTTTTTTAATTTTCAAATGTTTCTTAATTGTTTGTAGTAAAATATTTGCTAATTATTTTTCTTCAACTTTCACATCTTCTTGTTTCTTGTTCTAATGTTTTCTAAAAATTAGAAATTGTTTCTTTTTTGAAGATTATTATATTGTTTATTTTTTTAATTTTTAAGTCATTTTAAAATATTTTTAATTTAAGTTGTTGCATTTTCAAGTCATCCTCTATAAATCTTAATTATTTTTAATTGTTTGCAATACAATAATAATAATTTGTTGCTAATTCTAAAATTATTATTTTTCAAAAATCAATTTCAAAAGAATTTTTTAATCAAATTGTTGAACAAAAAATGAAGCAATATGAAGAAGATATGAAGCAAACATACAGCGAATTCTTTGTCAATTGTTTTTTTTTTTTGATTGCAAGTTGTTTATTTAACAAATCACGTCGTTTTCAATTATCTATTGCTTTCCTTCAACTTTCATATATTCTTTTCCTAATGTTTATTAAATTAAATTTAAACTTAAATATAGAGGGTGAGTTTTTCTAAATGTTCTGTATGGGGATCTCGGAAATTTAATATTCAGATAAGAAATAGAAAAACGGTTAAATGGCAAAAGAAGTGTAGTTTTAAGAGACGAATAAAATTACACTTTCAAGTTTTTCAAAAACTCAAGGGTAACTAGATATTTTGAAAAAAAGTAAAAATTATGACAGAAAAATATTGCAAAAGACAAAGTTATATATAATTTTATACAAATTAATAAAATATATTTAGAAAATTTTTGTCGCCATTATTTTGCGAGATATGATACAAATATATATTTTTTTAAATGGAAACTATAGTTGGCAATGGCCTCATTGGATTCGGAAAATAATGGCGATAAAATTTTTCTGAATATATTTTATTAATCTGCATAAAATTATCTACAACTTTGTTTTCTATAGATTTTTTTTCTATCTGTCATAATAAAAGAGATATATTGAAAAAAAATAAACTTTTTACTTTTTTCAAAATATCTAGTTACCCTTGACTTTTTTCAAAACTTTGAAAAGTGGAACTTTATTCTCGCAAATCTATACTTCTACATTTTAACAATTATCAATTGTTTTTCATAAATCTTCATATGTTCTTTTTCTATTTTTTGTTAACAGTTGTCAATTATTAAAAAAAAATCCGGTGTTTCTAATGTATAATAATCTATTCTGTTCTTAAATATATTTCTTTTTTGATAATATTTTTGAGTCCACTTATACTTGTTGAAAATAAAAATAAAAACTTGAAATAATATTTTTTTTACAATTTCCAATTGGTTTTATTTGCTTTCATATCTTTTTTTGTTTTGTTTTTGGTGATAGTTTTTTTTTTAATTATTGCTCCGGTTATTAAACAATTTTTTGTTTTTAAAAATATACTTTTTTAATATTATTTTAACGTTCTAAAAGTTTTTTTATAATTTAAATAGTTTCTTAAAATTGAAAATATTTTTTCACAATTGCCAATTTTTTTACACTAATCTCTGCACTATCGACATCATTTTCCTTTCCTTTTTCTTAATTTTCAAACGTCTTTTGATATCCTTAATTGTTATTTTCTGTTTGCAGGATAGTAATTATTTAATTTTATTTGTAAAATTATTTTCTTTCTCTAATTTTAAATAATTATCAAAAGATTTTTTTATTCAGTTGTGGAAAATAACACAAAAAAGTTCAAAACAAACAAAAAAAGATAATGACTGCCAGTATTTCATCTCAAGATGAGCAGAAGAAGAGGTTATAATTTTTTATATTATCCTGTTTTTCCATGTCAATTTCCATCTTGCAGATTTTGATTATTAAATGAATTTAATCCTCTTCTAGAGTTAAATATTTTCAAAGCACAATCTCTAAATTAATTCTCGTGATAATCTAAAAGATTTGGTAGATTTTATATATTTACTTTTCGCTTTCCTTATTCAAGCTCTATTTTGTAGATTCGAATGAACTGTGCTAACGTTTTGTTGAAATAATCTTCTGAAGTTTCAAAAACATCATTTTTAATATCCTCCTTTACATCATAAATTAATGAAACCCTATTGCATTAGCATTAAATCATCAACACCATCAAAATATATTTTCATGACTGATCTGAATAAGAATGTTGGCTTGATTTCACATTTAACTTTAGTAATAAATTTAGCAAATATGTTATATTGTGCTCTTTCGATTTCTGTGCATTTTATTGTGAGATTATCACATCAACTCCAGCAACAGAAACCAGACGAAAAATAGTGTGTACAACGTGTCGAAAATGCGCTTTTCTGCACTCAAGTAGGAGCTTGATGCACTCGATCGCTTCGCTTCCATCATCCTAATTTCGTGCAGAAAAGCGTGGTATATTCACACTTGTTGTGCAAATAACTATTTTCTCTGCCTTTTTTTCAAATAAAATTCTCATTTTATACATTCTATTGAGAAATTTTTGGAAAATTCTAGAACCCTTAAAAACTCCAGGAATATAAAATAAATATTTGTGAAAAACTCTAGCAATCTGAAAAAAATGTTGAAAAGCATTAAGTGTGCAGATGAAAACTTGGAAATAAAAATTGATGAAACAAAATAGAATCTTTCAAATTGATTTAGACATCTCAAAGACACATTTCTAGAAACTTTCAAACCCTCAAGAAAATTTCAGCGCACCCGGAAAATGAAACTCCTTAATTTAGTAAAATTTGCTGGAAAAGTTCAAAAGCCACGAAGTAAAATTTCTGAAATAGACTACAACCTTCAAAAACAGATCTAGGAATATTGATGATAAATTTATGAGAAATACTTATCTCAGAAAAAATATCTCATATTCTACATTTTGCTTTAGAAATTCTTGGGAAATTCTAGATCCATCAAAAAAATTAAGAATTAGAAAATTTCTTGAAAAATTCTAAAAGTCACGAGAAGAGAATTTAAAAAATATAAAACTCTCGAAAAAGATATCAAGAAAAAAAATGAAAAGTAGGAAGCTTTAAAATAATTGGTAGATAAACTTTAAGAACCTTTAAAGATTGTTTTAAGAATCTTCAAAAAATATTCTGTATATACTTAATAACAATGTGTTTTCCATATTGTGATTAATTTACCGACTTGTTTGTTTACTTGACTTGTGTAAAGATGTATTATCTGTTAACATAAATAAAGTGATTGATTGATTGATATACACTCAGAAACAGAATATGAAAGTAAAATTCTCTCAAAGAAAATTTTCATTCTCTACATTTTATCAGAGAAATTGTTGGACAATTTTATAACTTAAAACTTAACTTAAAAAATCTAGGAAACTAAATTAAAATAATCTGAAGTATTCTAACAATTTGAAAAAAAAAATTTTAAAAATAGGTTTCTAAGAGAAAATTTCCTGAAAAATTCTAAAAATTATTAAAAATAAATTTAAAAAATATAAAACTTTCGAAAAAGATTTCAAGAAAAAAAAGGAGGTAGGAAGCTTTATAGTAAATTCTAGACTCTAACAAAAATTCTTAGATTCTTGGAGATCATTTTCTGAAAAATCTAAACATTTAAAAAAAATGTAGAACAATAGAAGAAAATTTCAAGAAAATTCTTGATAGATTAAACGTAAGCTAATTATAGAATTCTCGCGTAATTTTTGAGGGAATCTTAGAAAAATGCCTAACCCTTTAAAAATCTACTAGATAAATTACTGAAATATTTGAGAACGGTCAAAAGTTGTTCTATGAATCTATGAAAATATTTCTAAATACTCAAAAAATACAAGAGAGAACAATACGTGTTCTCTCTACGACCCACAGGCAAAAAAATTGAACTATCATTGGACAATTATTGTTCTCTACATTTTATCAAATAATGTCAAATAAAATTTTCCAAAAAATTCTAGCAATCTAGAAAAAAATTGATGAAAATCCTTAATTTTGAGAATGAAAACGCTGAAAAACTGCTCAAAAATTCTAAAACTCTCAAAGTAAATTCTTATTCTGAACATTTTGGAAGAATGAAAGGTGAAACCTGAATGACTGTGGAAAAAATTGATAAATTCTAATATTTCAGATTTTAATGATGATGTTGAACTAATTCAACTGGCGATGTTCACTTTCCAAACATCGTTTACCTGATATTAAAATAAGATCATTGCATCAGCCTTATTGTCACCTATTATCAATATTCCTCCTCGTGATGAACGGAACGAGAGGGTGGATTTTTATCCTTTCGTATTTTCTTCAGTTATGTTTCGTTTTGCATATTTTGTTGATAGATGATTTAATGAAACTCGATATTACCATAAAGGTGCCATCTATTGTCTAAACGTTGCACTAGATTACAAATGGGTGGATAACCACCGACATTGAAGGGATCTGTCAACAGCAACAATTATAACAATAATAATGTAAACATTAATTATTGTTCCCTGTCAACAACAGTCACGGTTTCGATCTATTTTGGATCTCATCACTGTAGCGCAGTTGGAGCCAGATAATCGATATTTATTTTGGAGTATTTAACTCTCCGGGTTAATCATTGATAACGATATTACCATAAAGGTAATGCTGTCTAAACGTTGATTCGTTTCGATTCCCTGTCTCCAACTGCGCTACGCTGATGAGATCCAAAACAAATCGTCCGTGGCTGTTGAACAATAATTAATCCCTTTTCTAAAGTTCGCTGTTTTTGAAAAGATCATCTATACAATATTCTCCTTTACATAATCTGTTTAAAGAAGACAAACGCATTAACATTTTGTCATTGGCATCATCGAAGTTAATTCTCATAATAACCTTATTCTTATTTAGTTTCAGGTTTTTACCTTTGTTTTTTTCAATTCTAGCTTTATCTTGTTGATTTTAATGAATGGTGAATGATGATAATAACTTTTCTGAAGTTTTATGTTTTTCAAAAACTCCCTCTATATAACACTTCACCTTTACATCATAAGTTAAAAGAAGGCGATTTTATTAATATTTAATCTTCGACACAATTTGAATCTCATGACGAGCTGAAGGTGAAGGTGGTTTCTTTTCTCGCTCTTCTATTTACTTAATTTACGCTTGATCTGTTTGTACATTTTGATTTTGATTATGTTGTGTCAAATTTCTGAAATTGTATGTTTTTTTTAAGAATTTTCAAGATTCTGCATCCTCTATATAATACTTCACCTATACATCTTCAGTTAAAATAATAAGGATATTTTATTAATATTTAATCTTCGACACAAATTGAATCCCATGATAAAGTAAAAGTGAAGGTGGTTTCTTTTCTTCCACTTCTATTTACTTAATCTAAGTTTGGTCGTCTTGTAGATTTTGAATTTGATTTTTTTATTTTTACATCAATTTTCTGAAATTTTATGTGTTTTTTAAGCATCGTCAAGATTCTACTTTGCATTTTTAAATATGAAAGCATTTTGGGAAAATTCAGTCTAGTAATTAGACGGATTTCCTTTTGTTTTCTTTCATAAAACACTTTTGAAATTATATGTTTTACAAAATTATTATCTATTCAGTGATCTGATTGACATTAATATCTTTATTGGTCGATTTTTTTTTATTTAGAGATAATTTTTTTAATATTCACAACTTGCTCTTATGAATATTATATGAATCTTCATATAATCTTCTTATTGTTTTTTAGTTGTTAATTGATTTTTAAAGATGTTTCTATTTAAATATATTTATTTTTCAAAAAATATTTTTGGGTCTATATATAATTGTTAAAAACTGGATTTTATAACAACAACAATTTGATATGAAAAAAATGCTTTTTTTTTGTCAATGCTTTTTTGACAATTTCTAATTCTTTTTCTTCGGCTTTCTTATTTTCTGTATCTGGTGACAAATGGTAATTATTTCTTGATTTTTTAATACTCTCTTTTTTAAATATACATTTTTTGAATAATAACCTTTTTAACTGTTTTTTATATTTGAAATAGTATTTCTGGAACTTATTATAGAAAACGATTTTTTATTTTTGCTAATTGTTTACGACAAACTATGCGTTATCGGCATCTGTTGCTTTATTGGTTAATAATATTAATTTTCAAATGTTACTTCACAAATGTCAATTGTTATTAATTATTTGCAGGATAGTAAGTATTTATTTCGATTTGTACAATTTGTATTCTTCAAAAAAAAACAATTTCAATAATAATCAAAAAGTTGAACACAAAATAATTGGATATGAAGCAGAAAAACACTGACAATTATTTTTGTTTTGAGATTGTTGTTTTTGTTTTAACAAAAACAATGATTTTGACAGTTATCAATTGGTTTTTAGGAAGTTTATATATTTTTTTATTGTTTCGGATTGTTTTATCAAGATTTCCTCCATTTTTTCATTATCTGTTCTTAAATATTTTTATTTTGTAATAATATTTCTAAACAAGTTATTAAAGTGTATTCTCAAATTCATACCTGAAAATGTACAATCAAATATTAATAAGTATTTGTTTTTATATTCAAAAAAATTGTTTTTCAAAAATCAATTTTAAATAACCATCAAAAAGTGTTTTTAGATAATTGTTGAAAATAACCAAAAACAATTCTAAATGAAGGAATAACGTTTTGTTTTTTTGAATTTTTTTTGGAAATCCCTACGGTTTTGACAATTAACAATTGTTTTTTATGAACGTTCGTATGGTATTTTTTGTTGTTTTTGATAGGTTTCGATTTTTTGGATTTCTAATTTTAAGTTAACATTAAAAGAAGGTTTTAGATAACTGTTTAAAATAACCAAAAAAATTCAACATGAAGAAAATAAACAGTGATTTTCATATGTTCTTTTGTACTTTTTCGAATGTTTTTTTTTTAACATATCTTTACACTTTTAACAATTATAAATTATTTTTCGTGAATGTTCATATGTTTATTCTTTATTGTTTTTGTCAGTTGTCATTTGTTTTTCAAGATCCTTCCCATTTCTTTTTTGTATCAATAATCTTATCTGTTCTATAATATATTTAGTTTTTAATAATATTTCAAACAAGGATTTCTCAAATCTATACTAATAAATATACCACCAAGAATTAATTATTTTGCTGAATTTAAAAGAAAAAACAAATTTGAATAATCATTAAAAAAAGTTTTTAGATCATTTTTGAAAATAACCAAAAATAACTTCTTTGTAAATTGTCAATTGTTTTTTTAGATTCATGAATCTATACGTTTTTAACAATTATCAATTGTTTTTCATGAACATCCATATGTTCTTTCTTTATTTTTCTTTACGCTTGTCAATTGGTTTTAGAGATTTTCTCTAATTTTAAATAATAATCAAATCAAAAATAATCAAAAAAAAATTCCAAATGATAAAAAAAACAGTGACTTTTTTTATTTGTAAACTTTCATATGTTTCAGTTTTTTATAAATTTTCATCGTTTTGTTAATGTTTTTAACAGTTGTAGATTGTTTTTAAGTCTTTTATAATACATCTCTTGTTCATACTTTGTTTTCAATCATAGTTTTAAGATTGTT
The DNA here is from genome assembly GCA_963969525.1 of Ontholestes murinus. Lineage (NCBI taxonomy): Eukaryota > Metazoa > Arthropoda > Insecta > Coleoptera > Staphylinidae > Ontholestes > Ontholestes murinus. Next base: position 25,921,420 of record OZ018394.1, read on the forward strand.
TAACTTGTTTGTCAATTGTTTTTTTGGAAAGGGACGCTAGGCTAATTTCAAATATTTTCTACAAATTTATATGTTTCTGATAATTATCAATTGTTATATATTGTTTTAAACCTCTATTACTTTTGACATTTGTTTTTTTTTCAATAATTTCTCCTTTCTGTAAATTTGTCAATATTTTTTGGTCACATTAAATGTTACTTTTCAAAACTCTGTTATAACACTTCTTTTGAAGAAATTGCAAATGTGTTTTTATACATTTCTACTAATTTCGACAACTACAAATTGCTTTTAGCATTAACTTTTTTTAAATTATTTTCTGAAAATAAAAAAACAAATCCTTCTAAATTTTAAAATAATTAAAAAGGCATTTAAAATGACCATTATATCAATTACTTGTCATGAAGGTTTATATGCTCTCTAGGCTAGGGTAGTGAATAAAACATTGGCCTAGGTCAAGAGTACGCCAGAGCAATGAATAATATATTGAGATAGGTCAAGTCTACGCCTGTAGAATGAATAATTTATTAGCCTAGGTCAAGAGTACGCTAGGATAATAAGAAATTTATTGGGGTAGGTTAAGAGTACGCTAGGACAATGAATTGGGATAGGTCAAGAGTACGCTAAGCCAATGAATTATTTATGAGAATGTGTGAAGAGGAAGATAGGATGTTTAAACATTTGCAGACTACATATATTGTAAACTTTGTTTGTGTATATTATACAATAAATAGTCGTATAAAAACGTCAAAACTAATTTCATTTACCCTTTTTGTAAAATTTTTACTATTCAAATAATTTCAATAATTATCAAAAAGAATTTTTTATGCAGTTGTAGAAAATAATACAAAACGATTCGACGTGAAGAAGAAAAACAGTAACAATTGTTTTTTTTTTGAGATCAAAAGATGTTTTTGTTTTCACAATATTCGCTATTTTGACAATTATCAATTGTTTTTCATAAATGTACCACCAAGAAATTGGTATTAAAAAATATACTTCAAAATACAATTTCAAATAATCATAAAAAAGTTTTTAGATATTTGCTGAAAATAACCAAAAACAACTTGACATAAAGAAAGAAAACAGTGATTTCTTTGCCACTTGTTTTTCTTATCATATCTTCCTTTTCTGATGTTTTTAACAGGCAAATATATTTTTTCAATAATAATTTTAAGTTCTTTAAAAATTTTTTTTATATTTAAATAGTTTTTTTTTTTAACTTTTTCTGGAAAATGTTTTTTTTTATAATTGCCAATTATTTTTACGCTAAATACTGCGTTATCGACATCTGTTGTTTTATTCATTAATAATATTATTTTCAAATCTTCCTTTACAAATCTCAATAGTTTTTAATTGTTTGCAGGATAGTAATTCTTTATTTTTATTTGTAAAATTTTTATTATTCAAAAAACAAGTTTCAATAATTACCAAAAAGATTTTTTTATACAGTTGCATAAAACAACACGAAACAATTCGAAATGAATAAGAAAAACAGTAACAATTATTTTTTTGAGATTAAAAACTCCACTATTTTGATAATTATCAATTGTTTATTCAATTGTACTACCAAGAGGTAAAAAAATTTTTTTTTAAATAAAATTCTAAATAACCATTAAATAAACAAAAACAATTCGAGATGAAGATAAAAAATAGCGGCTTTTTGTCATTTGTTTTTTTTTTAGGTTTCAAACATTTTTTTGAAATTTCTACGTTTTTGTCAATTATTAATTGTTTCTTATGAACGTTTATATTCATATGTTCCTTTTTCTTTATTGTTTTCGACAGTTGTTATTTGTTTTATGGAAATTTTTTCTAATTTTAAGTAAGTTTTTAGATAATTTTTAAAAATAACCAAAAACAATTCGACATGAAGAAAACAACAGTGATTTATTTTATTATTTTGTGTTTTGGACTTCTTTCTTAAAAGTACATATAAAAAGAAAAAACCATAAATAAAATAAAATTTATACGATTTTAAAAATTGTAATTTTTTAAAAATGTTTAACTTTTTTATACTACTTTTTATTTTTAAGTCAACTTAGTTTGATAATGATGTGTAATTGAAACTAGTCACAAAGTATTGTGTAAAAATAAAAAGTAGTATAAAAAAGTTAAACGTTTTTCTGTTATTCATTTTGACAATTAGAAGTTGTTTTTCATGAGCGTTGAAAAAAACAGTGGGTTTTTGTCAACTGTTTAATATTTCGGGATCGAAATATATTTTTTACAAATCTCTAAAGATTTTAACAATTCACAATTATTTTTCATGAATATATGTTATTTCTTTGTTGTTTTTAACAGTTGTCAAATGTTCTTGAAGCTATTCTCTAAATTTAAATCATCACGAAATGAAGTTTTTAGATAATTGTTAAAAATAATCAAAAACAATTCGAATTGAAGGATGAAAATTGCAACTTTTTGTGAGTTGTTTTTTTTTGTCTTTCACTGTTCTTTTTAATAGTTTTCGGCCGCTTTGTTTAGTGTTTTTTTGTTGATGTTTTAAATAATCTCTTCTTTTCTTTCAATTTTTTAATTTTTTTTTTCATTCTGCTCTTATTTTTTTGAATTAGAGCTTTGAATATTATTGAATATTTAAATTGTTTGTAAATATTTTTGGTTGGGGAAGTGGGTTCTGCTAATTTCAAATGATTTTTAGAAATATCTACTTTTTTGATAATTACCAATTATTGTATATTCCTTTAAAATGTATCGATCAATTAATTTTTTTCCAATAATATATATTGTTCTTAAAAATAATTAAATTTTTTTGGATTGATTATTTTGTTTTACCACTTTATTTAGTAATCGTGTCTCCTTTATTATATTCAAGATGTACCACAAAGTAAACGCGCCCACAATTAAACAATATTTTTTTTGGTGATTTTAAATGTTATTTTTTCAAAACTGATCGACATATTTTTAGGAATTTTGAACTTCATAAATTTGTACTCATTTTGACAATTACACATTGTTTTTAGCACAAACCATTTATTAAATTACGTTTTTAAAACTATTAACCCAAAAGTATTCAAAACGCTCATTAAAAAAAAACATATATTTGTTTAAATTTATGCAAAAAATATTAGAAATAAAATAGTTATTTATTTCTGAATTGTTTTTTCGATATGTTTTTTATTCATAAATCTACGTGTTTGGCAATTATCAATTATCTTTCATAAACTCTTGTGTGTACTTTAGGATGGGGTAATCAATGAAATATTGACCTAGGTCAAGAGTACCGCAAGTGCATTGATTCATTTATTGGGATAGGTCAAGAGTACGTTAGGGCAATTATTAATTTATTGGGATAGGTTAAGAGTACGCTAGGACAATGAATTATTTATCGGAATGGGTGAAGAGTAAGATAAGATGTTTAAACATTTTTGAGATATGTGCACAGTATGCTGGAACAATAAAAACATATTGTGGTAGGTCAAGACTACTTTTAAATTTTTTTCTACAATTTCAATTATAAATTGCTCTTTTATAAATATTCAATTGTTCTTTCATAATTCATTATTGCTTTGCTATGTCATTTTGAAAGTTTTACTTTTAAGCTTTTAAAAATACTTCAGGATAATATTTTTAACGTTATTATTGTCAAAAAATAATTCAAATTGATTATTATATGATTATATTTTATTTGTTGTAAAGGGTAACTCAAGTGTTTCATCTGAAGGGAATAAATAAATCAGTCAATCAATCAATAAGATTATTAAGAAACTTAGTATTTGAAAAATATGTTATTTTTTCAGAAATGTTCAAATTTTTCAATAAATTTCAGATGAAAAAAAATTATATAGATAATTTGACTAATTAAGTATATAATAATTTTATTCAGTTTGGTCACTTCACCTCAGATCTCAAAAATAAAATATATAACATTATCAACTAAATATAAATAATAAAACTAATACAATTAAAATCTACGCTTTTATCAATAACACGTTACAAATTTTATACTTACACCTTCACCAATACAAATAATATAGAGAGAAATAAATTAACAATTTGCATTCTAGACACACTAATATTTTTCAAATAATTTAGTTAAAATAAGGTCATAAGAAAAATATGTTTATTTAAAATTTTAATATTTTTTAAATAAAGTAGACTTAAAACGTTCGGAATATTACATAGACCATTTCAACGTTTCAAGGTCAATGAATAACAGGGTTCTACTAGCTGCAAGAGGGCCCTGTTGAGCGTCCATTTGTTGCCATATTTTTTTCGGCCGTTCACTTAAATGGTTGTTGTTGCCCTGCTGTTTATCGTTGATCATGAATATTATTTTATCTTTTCAGCCAAAAAAATACTTCACTAAAAATCTGGATTTAGATTTTCTAATATTCAGCAAAACTTGCAAACTAGAGAACACCTATTTAAAAACTTTTACTTTTATCTTTAGATTTTTGGTTATTCAAACACAGATTTTTTGCCATGGGTGGTTAACCGTTGAATATTTTGGTTATATTATATCCATATTAAGACAAACAAATTTAATGAGATACTGGTATCATGCGTTATGATATTTTTATCAAGGAATATTTTGATTTAATTTGATTCGAAAAATTAAAAGATTATTGGATGATATGTGAAAACAGTAATCATCAGCATATTTAATGCATTTAAGCTGCAAAAGCATTAGCAAAAGAAGTTAAGAAAAGTCAATTTTGAGTGGATATATTAAATAAAATGGAATCCTTGCATTAATCTCATCTAAACAATAAACCAATTGCAATACGCCTTTCTCAAAAAGCCTATTGTCTTATTCTTGTGTTTAATAGTTTATTCTGAAGCTTTACTTGGAGCTGCTATAAAAATGTTAAATTTGGGTTTCTTTGGGTTCATGTTCTGGAATTATAACTGTTTGGAATTTTGACTAATCTGCGTTTGTTAGTTCCAGCCTATCTCAATAATAGAATTATTATTATTGGTTATCGATACAGTAGACAATTCAGTTATAATCGGATAATGATCAGAACTTAGAGTGTTGCCAAACACTTTGGAAATTACCGGGAATTTGACTAAGATCTAAAATGGAAAGACTATTACTATAAAATATTCTAATGTCATTGCATCATTAATAGTTCAGTAATTAAAACTATTGTATTGTCATTGAAATTATAACGAGCGATAGTATTTAAAATCATGACAGATTATTTGGATTATATCATACATCTATTTTCTTATAACAGTATATATTAGAGGTAAGAATTAAATGCAATTCTTAAAATTTGTCTTGCAGTAGAATATCATCGGTCGTAAAGCTTTATATTTTAGGAATCGCGATATATAAAATGTCACAAGAATTTTAAACGTATAATATATACATACACTGACAAGATTAATATGTTTATTTTTTTAATACAGAATGACTAAATTATAACATTACGTTACATATATTCCAGCATTTAAATTATTCGACTTCGTCATTTATTACATAGTTGCTCTATCACAAAACCTATTAAATCCAGTGGAGTAGCAATATCAATTATCTGATGGTATCTTCATAAATCTCTGGAAGGATCGTGCTCATAATTTAGATGGGCAGACGCGCATCTAAAATTTCAAGCAATTATTAAAACCAACACTAGGTAATCAAGTGTGCCGATCTATAAACGCCGTCCACGAAGATTTACACGTTGAGAAAGCGAAGCGTGATTTGAATATTTCACTAATTTTAAAATAATTGCTCAAAAGAGAGATATACATATACAACTCGTCCATCGATGGTTATCGCAGATAAAATATGAATCCCAATAGCGGCCATGTGGTATTTGGGCCGTCGTAAAATTTCTATTATTCGGCGTCTGGTGCGCGCTTCGGGCAATTATTGCTTAATTTAATCTTTCAATCTGTTGAAATTAATTAACATTCCGATGCAACAATAAAATTATACGACGGAATTTTTATTAATGATCCGATCGAGATATTCTGTCACTCGTTATAGAAATTTAGAATCGAGGTAGGGAAACCACTAATGGACCGGGCCAGATTTTCGGGCTTTACGTCCCAGTAACTTGGGCCGATGTTATTAAAGAGATCGTAGATAAGTTTTACCTTCGGATTTAAGGTCCCGAGGAATCCATCACATAATTATTTCAAGGGGTGGAGGGTTGGGCACGATGCTGGTGCATTGTTTGGAATACAATCGCCGTGATAAACTGTATGTATGTGCACGTTCTTTGCACAATCGCACGCTTCCATTTTTACATTTTGATATACCGTATTTTATTATATCGTAACCGAAAAAAATGCTGATCATAAATCGTCGGAGTTTTCAATGCGGCAATTATATCGTCTGAGAATGCAACCTGCTGTTCTGGAAAATATGCATTCGTCGGTCGCGGATTTTGCTCGTCTCCTCGTGCCGAGATTCACAGGAACAACTCCAATCAAACAGGTGAATTGACTGTTGTTTTTATAAGCGACAGAGAACGACACGTTTCCATGAAGTCCCTTGTTAAATTAATTACACTTTATTGCGCGCATTGAAAGCTTTCTTTTAATACCTGCTTCGATGAATAGTGCGCTGGTTGTAACATGCTTTAGTGCCTTGTAAACCTTTTATACGAGAACTACATATATCCAATTATGTTCTCATAAAACTCTATTACTTCTTCGAACAAGGTTATGTTGATGTAATGTGTACTATTATGTTGTGTTAGTTAATATTTATTATTATCATACATAATGCATTTATTGAAGATCTTTAACGAGAATTATTTATATAAAATCATTTTTAGATATGAAAAGCGCTTTAATCTATTGAAATATGTAAATTAAAGAAAAACTCTACTCATCTTATTGTCAATTTAGATGCAAACATTCAAATAAATAAAAATATTTTAACAAAAGTATATTGCCTAAATAAGATGTATCCAGTACATGAATTATCCGAAGATAATTTTGACCTATATATTTAAGTGGCAATTGCAACCGCCAAAATACCAGGCAATGGTCGAATTTTATCCAAAGTGAATTGGTACTTTGGATAAAATCCGTCCAGACCATCCAACATCTTAAAAAGTCAATGTAGTGTAGCATTATAGGTTTATAGAAAAATATTGCATCTGCGGTATATCTTCAACTCCAAAATAGTACCATTCCGAAGTTTAGGGAACTCTTCCTACGTATAAATGACCTTAACGTTATCAATGAAAGCATATCATTTCTACTAAACGGTGCTTCCTCGCACTACAAATTTCGGGTCCGCAACAACTTGAAGAAAATTTTTCCTAGACGTTGTAACGAATGAAGAGAAGCAATTGAATGAGCTGTCCATTCAATTACACATCTTCAAGTCCCCAGACTTGACACTTTTGGACTTTATGGGGTCATCTAAAAAAATCGTGTATATGTCAATAAGCATCATAATATAGAAGATATAAAACCTCTTATTCGCATTGAAGTAGCTACCATTCCAGAGAACAAAATTCTATTGAATCTTTAAAAAAAAAAAATAATTACAACTAAAAAGTAATTCGACAGAATATCGAATATTTAGTTTAACTTTTTTTGTAGAATATAAACTATATAAATTTTTTATTTTCAAATTACCAAAAATTTAAACTCGCCTACAAGTGAGCGGGAAAACACAATTAAACTAAAAAGAATGAAGGAAATGTAATTCTCAGACTAGCCGGCCTGCAGGCTAAGTATTACGTGCCAGAACCTTATACAATAAACATTGATTTTAACTTCAAAATGTAACTACTCCAGGAAAGTAGAACTCAAAATTCATAGTTAAATCTTAACATCAAAAACAGACTCAAAATTCAAAATGGAAAATGGAGGATTACAGGAGAAGCGTCAAGTGGGGATGCAAAAGCGGCGGATGAATTCCCAGCAATTTTAAAAACAATAATTGAACGCGGAAACTATCGCCCATAGTTAGTCTTTAATGTAGACGAGACGTGCTTATTTCGGAAGAGGATGCCAAATAGAACATTTTTAAGCTGCGAAGAAAAACGCGCACCAGGATTTAAAGCAGCGAAATATCGCTTAACCCTTTTAATGGGTGAAAACGCCAATGGAGACTTTAAGTTAAAGCCCCTACTTCTGTACCACTCAAAAAATCCTAGGGCGATGAAAGGAATTTCTAAAGAAACTTTACCTGTGATTTGGGAGTCCAATAAAAAGTCGTGAATTACAATGAACATTTTTCAAAATTGATTCGTTGAACATTTTTGCCCCACCGTTAAACGCGATTACAAAAGAAAACATCTTGAACCAAAAGTGTTACTATTGATGGACAATGCTCCAAAGTACCCAACGAATTTTTCTAACTTAGAAACAGGCATTTCAGTCGAAGTGGTTTTCCTGCCAACTAATACAACTGCCTTCCAACCGATAGATCAGGGTGTCATATCAAACTTCAAGGCATGTTTGAGATGTTTGAGAAAACAGATGGACAAGAAAAACAATCAACTACAACACCCTACATGCCATAGGAAACATAAATATTTCTTGGAATGAGGTGACAGAAAAATGTTTGAAAGGGGTATGGAAGAAAATATGGCCAGATCTAAACAAAGGAGATGGCGCTATACTAGAGACTATTGATATGAACGAAATAGTGGAACTAGCAAAACAAACGGGTGTAGGTGAGGTTGATGTGCAAGATCTTAAAGACATATTTGAAGAAAGAACAGAAAGTTTTTCTAATGATGAACTCAAGAAATTGCCGCACCGAGAAACACACGAAAATATTGAAAGTAGCAATTCTGAAGAAGAGCAAAAAGAACTGTCAACGGCATTTCTAAAATCTAGTTTAGACACTATAATGGAAATTATGGACCAATTTATTGAAAATGACACGGATTTTGATAGGAGCTCAAGGCAAGACGGGGTGTCATGGATGCCTTATCTACTTATCGACAACTTCTTACACAACGCAAACGAAAAACGCAAATGACATTAGACACATTTTTGATAAAAAGACAGAAAATTGGAAATGCCGAAAAATCTGAATGATTTCTAAAGGTTGGTTTAAAGTTAATAATACCGGGTGTATGTTTATTTATGTTTCTATATTTATAAAAAATACATGTTTGTTCTATTGTAATAAAAAAACGTATTTAATAATTTTTTTTTAATTTCCCCTAACCCCAACATTTACGTGGTGACGGGGTATTAGTGTATTTTAACTTTAGGCAATATATGTTAGAATATTAATAGTAGGCTAGGCTAATGAATAAACTATTGGAATAAGTCAAGAATACGAACGTAATTATTCCTATCGAATTCACTAATCCATCTTAATAATTATAATCTGTTCATAAGATTTTATCATTGCTTCAGTTGCCATTCATTATATTTTTTAAATTGGTTTGCTTAAATATTGAATTAATGAGATAGATATAAGATCAAACTGCGTATTATATTGAAATAAAACAACACAGTTGTGAGGGTTTCACTTTTATTGTTAATCACTACAACATATTTCCCCACACAGTGTCATCATCAAACATATGAATACTGTCATGTTTTATTTCAATTGTTTTTTTGTTGTTTAAAAACAAGTATTTAATAAAACTATACTAATGAGATCTAAAAGGTCGAAACATGAGTCTGCAGATGTTTTTAAACTTGAATTTTACACTGTTTGATTAGGTCTTTTTCATTATAATAAAATCACCGTAATCACATTTTCATACTTTGTTTACACCAAATCCATTCGAAAACATTTTACGTGAAGTTTATTTAAGAGAAATAAATACATGCAAACTTTGCTTCTTTAGCTGTGCTATTTGTAACACGCAAATTATACAAAAGTAAATTCAGTAAAGTGATTATTGTTTGAATAATTTGTCGATATTGGTCAATAGGTCGTAGAAGTAATGAATAGTTTTTTTTGCGATGGGGTAAAGTACATAAGTCAAGAAAACGAAGGGATAATGAAGAAACTATTTGGGAAAAGTAAGGTGTAAGGTACTGAATAATTTAATGAAATAGGCCAAGAGTGCGTTGGAATAATTCATAATTTGTTATGATAGATCAAGAGTGCTCTGAGCTTTAGGAGTAAGTTATTAAGATAGGCAATGTAAAATTTATTGGCTATGTGAACATAAAGAATAAATAATTGATTAAACGATCAATTTCGCATATTTTATTTTATTTGTGGATGTTTGGTCCCCTTTCTTGAAAATTAGTTATGTAACAAATCAGTTTTAAAAGAATATACGACAAATTTTTGGTGAAAGAAGCATAGGGTGGAGTTCACAATCACAAATTGTGTTCTTCCACTCAAACCATTTCTTTTTCACGATGCTGTGGGAACAAATATCCTCTTGGGCATTCAGATTTTTTCTTAGATATGCTTTTATTTTCTTATTTTTTCTCAATACTCGATTAATAGGGCTATTACTTGTTGAAACTCCATATCACTTAATAAAATACTGACACAATAAGTATATGGTTACAAAAACATTTTTGAGACCATATACTGTGTCAGTGTTTTATTAAGTTATTATTTCCACTTTTTAAGCCAGACTTTTTGGTTGTTTATGTCAGGATAATAGATAATTTATCTAAAAATGACTTAATCAATAAAGGTATTTGTAGCAAAATAAATTTCGCCAAAATTAAAATTTGAATTTTTTTTAAACGCATGATAAAATTTTCGGTGCTATTCTTTCAATTTTCCTTGTAAACCATTCATATAATTTCCTTGAAACTAGAAAATTTCACTCGACGGACTTATAATTTTGTATATTGAATCAATAAATATATTTGTAGCAACAAGAATTTCGTCTAAATCTAAATTTTAAAATTTTCAAAGCGCTTGATAAAATTGTTACCGCAGTTTTTTAGTTTTTCTTGCAAACCATTTAGGTATACAATTTCCTTGAAACTACAAAATTTTATTTAACATGTTTATAGTTATAGGCGTAAATAATGTATTTTGTAGCAACACCAGTCACGTCAAAATCATAGTTTGAAGTTTTTCGAAACGCATGATAAAATAGTTTTTCAATTTGTACAATTTCCTTAAAACTACATTCAATAGATTTATAGCTATAGACTTAATCACTAGGTATAATTTAATAAGTTAGGGCAAGAGCACGCTAACACAGCAAAGAACTAGTTGGTATATATAGATCAATAGGTCGTTAAGGCAATAAAAAAATTATTACGATGTGCTAAATAATTTCCCATGCATGCGGAAATGAATAATTTATTTAGGAAGGTCAATGTACAATTTACTCATTCAAGTCAAGAAAAAGGTGGGGCAATGAAGAAACTATTTGGGGAAGGTAAAGAGTACACTATGACATTGAATAATTTATTGAAGTAGGGCGGAGTAGTAGGGGTAGGTGTATGTTAAGAAAATACACAGTTTATTGAAATAGGTAAATGGAAATTTTATTAATCTAGGTTAAGGCTACGCTAGAACAATAAAAAAAATATTGTGAATAAATAATTTATTAAGATATGATTATTAGAAAAAAATAATTTTATTTATAATTTTACGAGATTAAAAATACGCTAACGCAATGAAAAACTTATTGGTACAAAACAAAAGTTCAGTATGACAATAATTTACTGTAATAGGTCAATTAATAATTAAGTGAGATAGAAAAAGAATACGCCAAGGTATAAATTAATTTATTTATATGGGTAAAATATACGCTACAATCAAACGTATATTAAGCCAATGAACTATTTATGAAGATTACTTCAGATTTAATAATGGTACGTTTAGTTACCGAAGCTTAAGTCGTGCGAATAATTATGTGTGTATTGAATTGATGAGGCGAATACATGATAAAACTCCATAATACACTGAAACATACAACACTGTTGGGAGTGATCTTTTTATTATTGATCACTGCAACATGTTTCACCACACTGTGGCTTCATCACTCTTGTGATAGCGATAATTAAAATGATCTTATATCTATAGTCAAGGATTTGCAGAAATCAATCGAAATTGTGTATAATGAATGTGATAGATTAGGTTGTGAGACAATTTTTAAAGCTGGGGATAGTACATGTATTGAAAACTATCGTGGGGTTGTCATACAATCAGCAATCCCTAAAATTTTTGACGATTTAGTAACCAGACAAATAATCCATACGACCAAACACTTATTCAACACTCAACAACACGGGTTTGTGAAGGGTAAATCTACTATAATCACCTTATTGAAATTTCAAGATTTTCTTAATAATTCTTTCCAAAAACATGTACACGTTGATGTCATTTACACCGATTTTGCAAAGGCGTTTAACAGGGTTCAGAACTCTATATTGGTATCAAAGCTATATTCCTATGGATTTCATGATTTGACTGTGAGGTGGATTAAAAGTTTTTTAAAAGAACGTCGATAAATTGTCAAGATTAATAATTTTACATCAAATCCATTTCAGGTAACGTCAGGTGTATCTCAAGGCTCTCACATCGGCCCTATTTTATTTCTTATTTTTATTGATGATATTTGTAAATACTTCATATATTCGAATTGTTTACTTTTTGCAGATGTTTTGAAAGTGTATCATTGTATTGACGATATTATTAATTGTTTTGATCTACAATTTGATTTAGATGATCTATTTAGTTGGTGTGTTAGGAATAATTTATTTTGAAATATTAAAAAATGTAAATCTATGACTTTTAGTAAAAAGTCAATTACTATTGTCTTCATATATAACATTAAAGATGTCAACCTTAAAAGTGTATCAGTTATACGGGATAATGGATTTAGATTTATCTTTTTCGTCTCATATTTTTTAAATGTGAAATAAAGCATTTCGATTATTGGTATTTTTTATTGTAAACATTTTAATTGTGATACATTAAAGACGATTTATTGCGGAATAGTTAGATCTAATTTAGAATATTGTTCACAAATTTGGTCTCCATATAATAATATGTCCAGAAAAAAAAATTCTTAGATTTCTTTCAAAATTAATTTACCATTTAATAATTATGAAATGGTCTACAAGTTCCTAAATATTGATTCGCTAAAGATACGTAGAATTAAATTGAATCTTTGTTTATTGCACAGAATTATTTCAACTGATTTGTTTCAATACATAAATTTTCAGGTTCCTCAACGTACCAGATAATCCAGTCAAAGACCACTTTTTAGATTAAATATAGTTTCTACTAATTATAGGTATTATAGTCCATTATTGTGATGCATGAGGTATGCTAAAACACTTAATTATTATGATAATTTTGATTTATTTTGTAGGTCATATTCCATTGATGATTTTATTTTAGGAACTTTATTGGTGTTAATTTTAATTTTATGTTCATTTTTGTATTATATAAAATAGGTGTAATCAATTGTTATTTGTATTTATAACAATTTGTATTTACTTGTACTAATTGAATTTTGCATCTTAATTTATGTCTTTATCTTTATTATTAAAATGTTTTGTAAAAAAGTATTAAGCTTTGAAATAAATGAATAAATAAAGAATTTATCTGCATGATGAAGCCACTGTATGGCGAAACATTCCCAACTGTGTTGTATTATTTCAAAATATTATTTGTTGAAGGTTGAACTTGCTTTTGTTTATTGAACATGTAAAATAAATAATAATTTAATATGTAATTTATTACAATAGGCCAAGATTAGGAAAATAAAAATAAAATAGTCAAAGATAAAAATAATTCATTCATAAGGTTATTGAATTGACAACTTAATATAAGTAATTAAATTATAAAAAATTCATCATTTTGTTTATACCAATTGAAGTTGGTGGGTTGGAGTTAAAAATTCAGTGGAAAATTATTTCGTTTATATCTATTATCAATTTATTAAAAAAGTTAAATTTGTTTTACCATTTGGAGGTTAGAATATCGAACACCCAGCTACACGTTTTCATCCAAACTACAAAACACTTTTTCAAAGATATTTAATCAACATTTATTATTAGGGTTTTAAATATAGTTAGTTAATAGTTGTAGTTGAAGTTAATATGATTATTTAGGTTACCAACTAAATCATAAATGTTTAGGTTACTTAAATCATAATAGAATGTTTTAATACTTTCTTGATTTACAGTAGGTACGTAAACAATGTCTTATCAATGAAATTTAAAAAGAAATGAATTTCCATTAATTTGTAAACTTAATGTGCAATTGGCGAATGGTTTATTTAGAGTTAATAATATTTTGTTGTTTTATAAGTTTTTAACATAACTTCAAATACTTGCTTCTGATTTTCAGAAACAAATAACTAAAACGTATTCCTAGGTTTAAAAAAACATGTTTTTTGTAGTTGTAGCTAAAGTAAATATGAATATGTAGGGGTTGGGTTCCATCCTAGAATCTATAAAGCATACAACACAAAGTCTCTACGTAATTAAGAAGAAAATGACTAATTTGTTACAAAAGTTGCGTACGTTTTACCGATTGGAGTTTAGAAAGAATATATGAGGCATACCTACTCTCAATCTTCTTAATCGAAACCAATCCATCATTATGGGCTGCTATCAGGCTTGGACTCGAGAGGGTCAGAAACGTCGTAAAAGAGGATTCGGGGGACAAGGAATAACTAATGAAGATCAAGACCGCCATCTTGGACCGATTTTCCTGTACCAGATCAATTAGCGATCTATGGTTAGTTAACGAAGGTAATTCTGTAATCCTTCGAACAGCCGAATTGGAACATTCGCCTTGCAATCCTATCGGACACATCTAGTGTTACCACTAACGGCTCAATATCGACAGCAACATTTAGAGTGCTGTGGGTTACTACTCCATTAGAACTTAAACTGATGTAGATTTTTGTTTGGGGATGCATGTTGGTCGTATGAGGGTCAGAAGTAGACGTGGGGAACTTCGCAACATGGAATTTTCTGTTAAGAGGCCTGTGCATCAAACTGTAGGGGTTATAGTACGTGGTGCTATGGCTTATAGAAATAGGATCACTTTAATATTAATTCAAGGTAATATTAACTCCTAACTTTTCCAGCAAGACAATCGACGTCCCTATATTGCAAGAGTTTCTATAGACTGATATTTTACTATGGCCACTCCGAATTCTCGGTTTTTCATCCATGTGTGGGACATTATAAGCACAAAACTAATGAACTTACAGTACCTTCAGGAGAATTACAAATTGATACAATACATCAAGAGATTATAGACCACCTGCTAGAATCAATGCCGCAGAGAGCAGGGAGCATGTAACTAATAGGCATGAACCAACCCATTATTGATAAAAAAAATATGTATATTTTTGTTTTTATTTCATTAATTTGATCAAAAAATTCTTTCCTTTTCTTGGTGTTGCAATTCCCATTTCACAAAGTATACGTTAACTAGTTAGCTGGTTTCTATATAATACAAATTTAAAAAAAAATAGAATGATTTTCTTTTAAATAAAATATTTAATTATATATTGTGCATAACGCTACTTTTATAGCCTTCGTTATCTTCTGAATATATTATTAATTAATCAATGCAAAGTTCACATTTATTACAATATAAGTAGTTCGTATTCCCGCATTAACATTCAGTTCTTATTAAGTTCGGTGCATTTCTAAGTACACTATGTGTACTGATCTAGTCGCATTTACTCGTAATAGTTGTTAATATTTTTGTAATAATTAGTAAAATTAATTGTTTAAAAAATCATCGGACCTACGAGAAAATATAATTGGGGCAGTCGGTAGGATTCGTACCAGTAAGAGAAATAAGTAAAATTCTGAGGACCTTTATCATTAGTGTGAACACAGATTATCGCTCCAATAATAATAATAATAATATTAATAATAATAATAATAATCTTTATTTAGTAATGTTGCTATTTAATATATGTTATTTAAACATATAAAACACAAACACATAACTTAAACCATGAACACATACAATTATATCTAAAAATGTATGATTGTATAATGTTGGAATTAATTGCGAATGAAGAAGCAAGACCTTACCAAAGGCAGTCTATATTAAAAAAATAAAGGCCGAAAAAGAATTACTTTTATTTATTATTACAAACAATCGTCAAAAATTTAAATCGTCGATAATTAACGATTTATTAAGAGTATATAAAATTGATTTTCATTTTGTAACGCCTTATAATCCACTAACACTGCATTTATTTTTAAGAATATTTTAGTTTTAATACCGTTTTTTAGAAATTCACACGAGTCTGTAGCTTAAATTTAAAAATATATGTAGGGCGGGTGGTTGGACACTATCCCACCCTTCAATTTTAATAGCATAAACGAATACTGTATAGTAAAACAAAATTTATTTACTTAATTTAATTAAACTAAAATTTAATTATACTTTTGGCCAAATCAAAATTGTTTTTTTTTTTTCGAAATTTAATCGTAATTTATGTATTAAACATTAATTTAAACAACCAAAAATATTTTAAATATAGATATTAGGGTAACATTTATTGTCTAAAGCATTCAACAAGAATTTCCAAATTGATACCAGGAGTTATAAAACTCCAGAATTCAACGCTACACTAGTGAGATCCAAAATAGATCAAAACCAGTCTGTAAATAATTCAAGTTTTTTGTTTTTTATTTTCTTTTTCTCTATCAGACTACATGAAACGTGTCATGTAACGCTGCAACATAGAAATAGGTTAAAGTTTCACACCTTGTACAAACTGTATACCTACAGGCGGTCGTTAAAGTTTTAAACGCATTCAACTCCATGCCTCTATATAAACAATAGCTTACGTACGAGCGGAAACAATTTTATGCAAATTACATATTACTTAATTGCAAATCGCACGGGCCCATTCCTGTCCTTTGATGTCGCGGATTACGATCGTAACGGCATGAGAAATGAGGTTCCTGCGGGCACGTGATAGAGACATAAAAATTATGAAGTCGCACTAATGCATTTTAAATTGCATGTATTAAATGATTGGGTGTTAATTGATAGCGGTGGCAATAAAGAGACCGGCGGGGCAATAACGGCCGAAGAGTAAAAAGCGAACGAGAAAAGGCAGGAATTTTTAGTATTCCTCGCTGGCGAATGCCTGAGAAAGGGCAATGTGAGTCAACGGGCAACAAAACCAGTCGTCGCGGAAGGTAGTTTAATTGAGTTAAAAATGTCACCGCGATAAAAAAAATGTGAGGTAAATAAAATACGGGAGCGGTGGAACAAAAGGGTTCCGAGAAGAGACGAAAACCCGACCGGACCAGGGACTGGATTGAATTGTCAATTGCGGGAACGAAATAAGAATAAGAAGAGGAGCGCACGGTCCGGCCGTGGAACCGCCATGTTGTATAACATGCCGCCGAACAACTTTAATATATTATACAACCATTCGAATAGTTCCATTTTGGGAACGGTTGGTCTTTTTGCGAGAACGAAAAAAGGCGCATATTTTATGAGCGGGACAAATCAATATGAATTTCATGCGAATAAGCTCGCCAATGTCAAGGCTATAAATTGTGCAAGAGAAAACGAAAAAGAGACTTCGAATATCACACTTCATATACTTGAGAAGTTTTTCTGTTTATGTATTGATTCACGCAAAGAGATTTCACTTTCTTCACAGTGAACTTGTAATATTTGAGAAGTAGTTGATCTACAACTTATATATCTCGTATAAAAGGAAACAATGCAGCAGTTTGATCTAAAATTGATTTACTCAAAATGAATATAGACCGAAAATGAATTTATTTATGTTTCATGTTGTTAGCTACTATTTAATATGTTACTATTCCTGTCTTGCAATAAATAGCAGGCCGATGTGTTCACTTTCTGCTCATCTTAGCAACTATTTCGCTTAAGTTTCAGACTAGAAAAGTTGATGATGATGATGGATGATCTTGGATTTGTCACAACAGCGATCGCAGAGGAGTGGTTTTAGTCGATAGGAGATAGGCAATATTCTATTACAAAACTTTCAATTATGAATTTCCTCTTCTTTTGCCAAAAATATTTCTGGTCGTACTGATTTTTCTAAATTTCAGTTTGATAGATTGTCTAATATCGATATATTCATCAATCTTTATTTTTAGCCAGGCGTATAAATGCATTTTCGTAATGTTTCAAGAATTTTAGATATGCGCCTCAATGTAGTATGCTATCAGTAAAAGTCTGATTAAGGCATTTTGAGATTAATCATCGTTTCGGTATTTTTACGCAGCTGATATTACCTCATACTTGAAAAATTATAAATATAAATCATAACTATTAAAGAATATTGACTTAACTCAAAAGACAGAATACAGAAAAAGCAGCAGTCAAAAAATAGACTGAAAGTAATTGAGAAATAACAATTCACAATTGACAGAAGACATTCAACATGGTATGAGGTAGAAGTAAATTGACAAAAATCAATAAAGAGATGTCAGTTGAAACATGACAGAAAATATAAAACATAAAACACAGGTCAGAAGAAAATCAACAATTGATTTAGACAAAGGGTAAAAATTGACAAAAGGAAATTGACAAATGTTATATGGTAGAAAAAAATAGAAGTTAATTGATAAAGCACGGAAGGCAATTGACAGACATAAATGATACAGCATAATGGGCTACATACACGCATCCCACAACTAGCATGCCAATTGGAAGTTGTCTGAAAATCATTTTCGCCACTTCTTCCTTATCATGCCCTATGCTTTTCTGGCTTTCCTCTATACCCATTTGGCATGCTAATGGTATCCACTTGTTCATTTAAATATGATGCCCAAGTATTTAAATTTATTCACCCTATTAATCACCTCCTCCTTCAATTTCAATTCAGCTACTCTTCCTTCCTTTGCTTTGCTCCTAAATCGCATCCACTGTTTTTTTGCATTCACCTCTTCACTATTTGCATCACCTCATCTGTATACCGGGCAAATAAACCCGCTACGTCTCCACATTTGGTATAGCAACACACAGAACTTCTGCTTTCCCTATTTTTCTATACCCTTCCACATTTTTTCCTTTAACCTGTTCAACCCAGCTGCCTTTTCAAGCCATCACCTCGTCAAACTCTTATTCTATTTCCTTTTCTGTAAACTCTTCTTACCATACTTGGCTCTCCACTCATTATACAATGTGCGGTTCCATATATTCGTTCAGTTTTTGAAGGCTGAAATGAAACAAGTTTTTTTCATACAAAAGATGAATGTTAATCAATGGTATATTTTCCGTTTTTGGTTGACCTACCACTTGCCATCTTTCCAACAATTTCATTATTTTGCTCTCATAGAATGCGGATGGCCAAGTTCTCCTCGATCATTTTGTGTTACACCCAAATATCGGAACAAGACACGTAGCCAAGCTGTTGTAAATGCCTTTGAATGGCTCCTTACAATATTTTAAGTGTCTCTGTAATCTCTTGCACCTTTAGCGTCCGGTTTTGCTCTCGGTGTGCCAACCGCTGGGGGGTCCATCTTCGAGACTCGTATCTCTGAAACGAAATTTGACAAACCACTTCTGTTCATCGTCCTCGTATACGCCGCATATCTTTCGGTGAGCCTCCGCAGATCGCTTGCCTTTCTTGAAATAATAAAGCAAAATATGCCGAACATGTTCACAGGCTTGTATCACAAACAAATCTAATGCCAATGAGAAAAAAAAAACAAATGAAAAGAGCGGACTGTCCTCTTTTTAACACATATTTGAATTGCCTGATTAAGCAACCAGAACCGCAGATGTTCGGAAAACCTTTACACTATTAACAAAAAACGAACCAATATATGGAACCACTCATACATTTCTCTCTCCATTCTTTACATCTCCTTTGCATTTCTAAACAAACTTATTTCATTAGTTGTTTCGCTGCCACCGTCCACTTCTCTTATCTCCTACCCAAGCTTCACTCCCTCAATGTCTTCCTTACTTCCCTTGTCTGTATCCCGATAGTCTTCATTGAACCAAGGGCATCTCTTCCTACCATTCTTTTTTTACTTTTCTTCCGCATTCCGCAATGATCTCATCCATCGTTTTAACTTTATTACAGTCAATATTTTCTAAGCGATTTCCCAAATTCTTGATAGGATCCTCTAGCTTTCACCATTCATGTTATTGATCTCTTTCCTTATTTTTTTTCATCCGAATCTTTTCCATTATAGGCAAATGGTCAGACACTAAAACTTCTTTCACCACCATTCTTCTAACTTCCTTGCTATTAAGTTTATAGGTTCTTTGACGAATAAAGCACTAATATTATTAGTGCTTAATTCGTCAAATTAATTTGATCTTAACCAATCCTCTTACTCTTCTTGATTATCAATTTATCCTGAGACGTTCTTAATATAAATTCACTCTAACTACTCACTCCTCCCCTCGCTCCCCCTACTTCTGCAAGTATATTGAAATGTTCTTCGATTGCTCTTTACTATGGTGTCAAGAGTTTACTAAGACATAAGACATTACATAAAAGGCATGAGTAAATTGAGAAAAGATAATTGAAAGAAGAAAATATAAACTAGATAGAAGACATAAGAAAATAAATAAGAGACAAAAATGACGTAAGACAATAAAAAGATGACAGTTAATACTTGAGAGAAGATATAAAATAAACGACAGAAATAAATTGATAACACAATTCAGGTGTAACAAATGACACTTTCAAGAAGACAAATATTGTAAGCAAAGAGGCAAAAGATTCACGCATCAGTCACAAGAGACGGTGCTAACCAAAAATTAAGTCGCGATTTTACCGGCAATCGGATATATCCAGGGTTCGCCTCCAGAAGGCGATCATATGATTGTCGGATATATCCGGTATTCGGCTTTGTGAGTTTTCATGTGGATGACTCATAAATCCGTCGTTCGGAGAGAAAGGGTTAAGGACCACAAGATATACCAGATACAATAGACAACTAGTATAAGAACAGGTCCTAGAAACCTATTTACAAAGGAGGATGTATAGGGAGTCGTCAGAGGCCAACCGTAAGTAGCCGGTTCTGAGCAGAATTCTTATCGAAACCGTAAAACTTCTGCAGGGTGGCTACACCACGCCCCACTGAAAGTGCCTCCAAGAATGGATATTTTTTCTCCCATACAAAAGATCCCGGTTAATATTGTTGCCCAAGAGTAGTAAGTCTCTCAATAGCCTTAGTAGGTATATGCCCCTAAATTCTAGGTATGTAAGATGTAAGTCTTTAAAGGGAAGGTTTGCCAGGTGATTCGGCCTATTCAGAAATCTATCATCAAGGCAGTACAGATTCCTTAAGAGATGTTCCATGGCTGAAAATAACGAGCAACTAAACTAAACGGAGAAAAGAGGAAGTGTCTCGCTATATCAGCAATACATTTCCTGTTTTTGCGTCAAAAGATGTACACAAATGTTGGTAATACCTCTACTTCAGGTAATTATATTTAATTACAATTAATTAAATTAAGTCACACTGACATAAGCACAAAAAATAAGATCTTCAAAAATTGAAGCTAGATATACCAAAAATGGTCGAAATATTACCCAAGTGGGTATCGCCCGATATATATCATTTCAAGCTAATAAGAGTAATAGGTCGAGTGGAAGAACACATGAAAAGGTGAACTCCGCCTTCAAGAACTATGCATTAAATTTTGAAGTAATTTAATTTTAATGTATGTATGTTTCTGTTTATTTTTTAATAGATCTTCTAAAGTTAATAAATAAATAAGTAAATCAAAGAATTTGAAGGAATATGTTGGAAAATTGGGTAAACCGGGTCGTTACTTATTGCTAAATCACTGTACCCCTTTGGGAATATCATTTACCATTGAAGCCTTCCTCTCCTAAGCAGAAAGGACATCGTAGATTTTTAGGACGATGTTCTCCTTATCATTAAGAATAAGAATATTAGGAAAACAAATAGTGACAGTCCTCTATTTGCAGTTTTGGATGGCAGAAGCGGGTGAAGACTAGAGCAGTTCAATCAGGCAAACAGGTGTGTATGTTGGGTATTAGTTAGGGGAGAAAATAAACATCTTAGGGCGCAAAATCGCACCTACGCAAATCCTAAAGTAACTTGAAACATATTCGCTTTGGAGTAAACCTGCTATGCAATTCTAATATTTGTGAGACGGTACAAGTCGAGTAAAGCAGTGTCAAAACTCTTTGCTAACATATGAGAGTAATCCTAAATAAATCGCTTGTTGTTTAAGGAAGTAATTAACACAGATGCCCATTACGGTATAATGAAAACCAATCAAATTAGTAGAAGTAATGCTCTTGTTATCTTACATTTCTTTATTTTCAGATAACTGACACGTGTTTCAGTCCCTACGGAACATTATCAAAATTAAAGAAATGGAACATACCAAGAGTTTTACTTCTCCTAATTTGAAAATTTGGTTCCATCAAGAGAGTAGCAGAACAAGTATCGATTAAATTAAATCTTCATTGCCTCCAAGAAGATCAACTACTGAGTCCACAAGTAAAACGGGAAGATTTTGTAAATATTTTAATTGTGAAAGATTTATTTTTTAACAACTTAGCCATTTAATCTACAATTTAAAAAAATATATTTTTTGAACACTACATCCGCCATATGTCCTCTGTTGATATTTAAACATTCTTACAGTCGAGACTTAAAGTTTTGCATAACCCTTCTCAGCATATTAACATGTACTGCTGCAATATCATCGCGAATCCGTTGTTTGAGGGCTGGGATTGTCATGTGTGGATCATCGCAGCTGCATGAACTCGGCCCAGCTTCATCCATCCAAAATTTTTGTACGTTATGTATAATCTTTGTGTATATTCATATTTTTTTGGAAAGGAAGCTAAAGGCTAAAAAAATATATACATAAACATATAGTATTTTGTGTATGTATATAAATTAATTGTACAAAAGCCATCCTCACAATTTAGACCGAAGGGGTGCTATTAAGTTCCTCCATACCCTAATACGCCAGTTCATACGAATCTGCGTTTCATATGTGACATATCTCGTTTCATATGTGACATATCTCTCAGTGGCAGCAGAGTCATAGCAAGCAAAAGTGTAATAGCCTTTAACTGAGACGTATGTTATTTTGACATTTCCCAATTTTGGGTCAACTAATTTGCCAAATAAATAAAAACATGTTGGAAATCTTCCTCATAATATTGCCTTTAAGAAGGAAACAAGAGTAGAAGTGGAAGATTAATTTGCAGGTGAAGTCTATCCTATTCGTGTACACTTTAAATTCTAGTATTCCTTTAAATCAATTTGGTATTTGGTATTTGTAAGTACATTGAATGAAATAAAATATGAAATTGAATATGAATAACAAGTATAATCTTCTTCTTCTTCTGATGCCTAGCCACTAATTGATGTTGAAGAATTTGATCCCTCTTTCTTGCAGTGTCAAAAAGTTCTTGAATCGCCAGTCCATACTGTGATGTTTCGCAACCATGACATTTGCTTTCGGCCTACTCCTTCTATCTTGCCTTGCAGTCAATCTCTTAAAACCTTGAGTGTTACAAAACATTAGAACATAAACAATCTAATGCCTAGAAGAATATTCTAGATATAAATATTAAGTCATTTAACAGTTTTAAAATTCAAGAAATATCTAATGTGTATCTAAATTTTTGGAAAAACATAAAGTGAACAGAAATTATGTAAATTTAAAATCATGAAAACAAACATTTTTGAATATGTATAAATTTTAGGATGAAAAGGAGGAGAAAAGTATAAATTTTGGAAAGAGTTAGGCCAAGTAACATAAAAAACTGTATTCTGTTAATAATATCTTTGATAAAATATTCTGTAAAACTACTTTTACTTAAAAAATTGTTTTACTCTGAGCTGAAGTGTATCTGTCTTCTGTCATTTATCATCTGTTATTTATACAACTCTCAACTGTAATTTGTATCTGTCATCTGTCATCTACCATTTTTCATCTCTCATATGATATCTGTCATTTGTCACCTATCATTTGTCATTAGTCTTGCGCCATTTGTCAACTGCCATTTTAGTCATTTGTCACTTGTCATCTGTCATCAGTCATTTCCCATTTGTTATCTGCCATCTATCATCTGCCCTTTGTATTCTGTTAACAATATCTTTGGTAGAATGTTCTTTGAAACTACTTTTAATATATCTCTCATCTGTAGGGTTTCATTTGTCAACTGTCATCTCTTGTCATCTGTTATCTATCATCTGTCCTTGGAATTCTGTTAATAGTATTTTTTGTAGAAAGTCTTTTGTACTCTTAGAATCAAATTGGCTGAATTGCATCTATCCTCCATCATTTCTCATCTGTCGTATTTCAGCTATCATCTACAATCTACAATCATTTGTTATTTAATATCTGCTATCATCTGTTTATATATTGCTGTCTGTCATTTATTAACTTTCATATGTTATTTATCTACCCGTGATCTGTAATTTGTATTTGTCATCTGTCATCTACCATTTATCATATCTCATCTGATATCTGTCAGGTGTCATCATCTATCATCTGTCATCGGTATTTTATCAAATAATTGTTTCTTATCTGTAAATAATCATATGTCTTCTATATCTGTAATAAAAGGTTTTGTTTTTCAAATCTGTATGCATTGAATATAAATAGCAATATTTTCCAAGAATATTCGTCGTTGCCTAAAGGCAAGGAGTAGTAGATGCAAGAAACAGGAAGGAAGTATTAGATACAAAAGTATTGAGGGGTGCGGAAATAGGAAGCAAATCCTACGTAGTTTAAGCAGAATAAGAGAGAAAATAAAAAGGTAACAAACAAGACAAACAACGGAACGAAACAAAGAGGTGAACATAAAAATAAGAACATACAAACTAAGAGTTAGAGAAACAGCAGAAAAATATAGAGGGGTGTTCGAAAACAGTATAGAAAGAATTGAGAATGAACAAGAAAATATAATTTTTGAACAAATGTGGGTACTGTTTAAACATGCAACTCTAGAAGCAGCAGCAAAAGTCTGTGGAGTAAACATAGGAAACTAGAGAAATAAACAAACAGCATAGTGGACGAGCGAATAAAACAAAAAAGTTAGCATGGAAAAATTATATAGATAACAGGGAAACAATGGATGATTTTGGGGAAAAACTAGTACAAGATAGCAAGAGAAATCAGGAACTGTTTGACAAAGACACTAAGGGAAATAAAACACAAGAGTTAAACTATATTAAGAGCAAAGGTGAGGATATAATTAACGAAGAGGAAGGAATCATGAAGAGATGGAAAGAATATTTCCAGGAGCTATTACAGGGAGAAAATACTTTAGAAGTAAATTATGAAAATGAGGACGAAGAAAATGAAGATGACAATAAAGATTTAACAAATGTAGAAGAGCTAATGGAAATAATAGAAAAAATTAAAAACGGAAAAGCTCCAGGACAAGACCAAATAACAGGGGAAATGATAAAAAACATAGAGAAAAGGGGAACACAGGTATTTGTGAAAATCTACAACAAAATATGGGATGTACAGCAAATATCCAAAGACTGGGAGTTGGCGCTAATTGTACCAATACACAAAAAAGGAGTTAGAAAGAATTGTGACAGCTACAGAGGTTTAACTTTACTATGCACTAAGAAAGAGAGAAAGAAAGAGAGAAAACCAAACGTAATGGAAGAAAAACATTTTAAACCTTAAAATGTGTTAAGAAATATTAATTGATACATCATTTTTGAAATATTACGTCCTTCTTTACAAAGGCTTCTTATGAAAGTCACGGTATCCCACATCCTGAATTTTTTGTTTTAACTCGTCCAAAATTCAAATCTTCCACACAATAATGTAATGTTGACATTAATCATGAATTATAATACACAAAAAAGGAGTTAGAAAGAATTGTGACAGCTACAGAGGTTTAACTTTACTATGCACTAAGGTGAAAATGCTAGAACAGATAATAGACAAACGAATAATAAAAGTAACGGAGAAGACACTAGAAGAAACACAAAGTGGATTCAGAATAGGAAGAAGTATCCAGGACCACATATTCATGGTAAGACCATTGACACAAAAGATGCTACAGGAGAAAGAAAGAGTATACCTAGCTTTTATTGACCTAGAGAAAGCCTTTGATAAAATACCAAGAAACAAACTATGGGAGACATTAACCAAAAAAGGAGTGGATGGAAAAATAATTAAGTAAATCTACAAGAACAATACAAACGTGATAATATATAACAATAAGAGTACAGAACCATTTACATCAAAAGTAGAACCACGACAAGGAGGGGGACTAAGCCCGGGATTATTTATAATATACATCGACGTAATAATAAAAGAATACAATACACTTTGCAACGGTATAACAATAGGGTACAAAAATATCCAAAAAGTGACAATGTCAGAAGGAGTATTTGTAGATGATATAGTAATATTTACGAAGAACAAAAAAGAACTTAAACAAAACTTACAAATATGGAACGCAACATTAGAAAAATATGGTTTGAAAGTGAAAGACTATTTTATGCACATTCTAAAAACCTATGGTTATTTTAAAGCAACAAAAAAGTATCCAATTAACAAGAGGTTGGTAAGAAATTTAGTCATTCATAATGAAGACATTTTTGTATCAATTTTGACAATCTTTGTGTTAAATTTGAGTTATGCTTAAAAGCAGACAAAGAAGCTTTAAATAAACCAAGTCAACAAGAAGTAAGTAACAAAAAATTACAAAAAGATTACTTATTCGAAATTCATTGATCAATTTTGAAAACCTTAGAAATCTATAAAGTAACTTTTACGCCAAAAATTCATTAAGAGGCAATATTAAGTTATCAAAAGGATGTTGTAATAAAAAAATATATTAGAAGAATCAATATTAAGGAATATCATAATGCTCTAGAAGATAATAGCTTTATATTTTCATTGTAATTAAGTGTAACTTTCATATAGATGCACAAAATACAAGTATTGTAGAAATACAATGTGAAACTTTTAATAAAGCAAGAAAACCAAAAGTAATGGAAGAAAAACATTTTAAACCTTAAAATGTGTTATTTAAAAAACATTAATTCATACATCATTTTTGAAACATTAAGTCCTCCTGTACGAAGGCTTTCATGAAATCTGCTGCTGAGATTCCTCATTCTCCACTGCAACATCTCATGAAAGTCACAGTAACCTAGATACTGTGAATTTCATCCTGAATTTTTTGTTTTAACTCATGCAAAGTTCAAATCTTTCACGCTATAATGTCATGTAAAGATTAATCAAATATTTTAAAAATTTTAAACAAAATGCTTAATGAATACAGAACAAATTAAAATAAATATTTACAATTGTAGAAAGAATTCGAAGAAATTTTGGAATAGTTGAAACATTCCATCAGGTTGATTAGAAGAACATTCTGAAGAATGAAGTCGGCCTGTGATTCTAGTGCTCAAAATTTAGTGTATTTTTTATATCTGTGTCAATTAATGTATTCTCTTAACAAGTAATGCAAAGCATCTTAATAAATAAATAATAATAATAAATTGGGGAAAACAAAAAATCACAAACGGGCAAACCTGGCGATCTAGAGGATCAGGAAATATTAGTAAATCTTCAGATAAGATGGTTACCAAACAATTCTCGCAAAGCCTTGATTGATTGTCTTGCAGTTTGTTGAAACCAGTTTTACTGAAGATTGGGAAAAATTGTTTAATTCAGGCGTAGCATATCTACTATTCCGGTACATGAAATCTATAGTACGCTGGTGAAAAAAGTTGGGTTATCAGATAAAAAAGTAATGACTACTACTAATAAAGAAAAGGTGATAGAAAAGGGTATATTATAAGTTGCTCCATAGCAGCTGTTTCTTAAAAAGAGGAGGTAGGTCGTAATTTTAATGGAGAATAAAAGAACATCTGGCTTTTGATGTTTCTTCTAAAGATTAATTGATTACATCGGCTAATAAAATTGCGTATTTATTAGTGTTTATATGTCAATATGAATCATATTTAAAATAAGTGTTTAATCGAGAAACGAAGGATGGGTTTTGGATTTCAAACATTTAATAATTTCAGAATAACATAAAATATTTCTTGAATGACTTTCTCATTTATCACTTGTGGAAACATTTTGAACTATTACTGATGAAGGTTTAAATTAAATTACACAACCAAGTGTAATTTAATTTAATCCTTCATCAACAATAACATAAAATATTAACCCTACTAGTACTACTACTATTATTCTCATAAACCTTAGGATTCTAAGAAGTAAAATAATCCTACAAACTTGTTCCCATTTTTAGTACATTATTATCTTATAATTACCAATGTACTATTTCTAAACTATATTTAATGTCTACGTTTATTATAAAATTATTATAAATTAAAACCAATTATGTTGATACCGTTAAGTACTAATATGAAAAACGCGACTTGCATCGCATTTTATAAGGAGAACAAAACATGGTACCGATCTTCGGAAAGTATGCACAAGAATTTATTCGTTCCAGACATAATATCAATTTGTAAGCCCGATCAAAATCGCCAACTCATCCGAAAAGAATCAAGATAACAATGAGTACCCGAACCGCCTATTTTAATAAGATGAAGGTTAGATTGTAACCATTCGCTCATTCAACCCTCTACAAAAGCGTCTCTTTGTATACATAAACACCTCTCGAACTTAACTACATTTTTAACAATTCATCACTCGCCGTGGTACCTGCTTCAATTCCCCGACTATTTATTTTGAGTCGTCTTTTTTCTTTCTTCTTCGATACGTTCGAAAGCGGGTACCGTAGAGGCGCTATCGGTTATAGGTGAGGTTTATGTGAGATTATCATGCACATGTTTGGTGTGTCTATTATGTGGCCACCACAAAAAAAAAAAAAAAAACTGGTTAGACCGAGAGCTTGTAACTTCGTTCACGTATTCAAATACGTATCACCGGGTACGGGTTTGAGGATGGTGGATATAATTTTCTGAATGCCGCACAAATCATTCCGGGACTTCAATCGTTTATACTGTCTGGGTGATAATGGAAATGCATGTGTCAGGTGTCTGGGCGAAATATGATAAGGAGGAATTTGCATACGGTGGAAATTGCCGGTGGTGGACGTACTCTCGTCTGGACAGTTCTCACGACGGTAATGCTAATATCTCTTCTGGGAAATGCAATTATAAAACTGATACCAAAGGCTTTTGAAAATTCTACGTGATTTATATTTGAAGCATTCGCAAAAGACTTTTAGATGGTATTGAAAAAGATTTTTATATACAGGGTGTTGCTGTGACTTAACCACATATACTAGAATAAAAATGATGAAGTTTCGTAAAAAATTATTATAAAAGTCTTCAAATGACCAAGATACAGGCCATCAAAGTTAAGACATTGTTCTAAATATTTTCAATACCGTTCGTAATAGAGTGCTGTAATTTGGTACAGCCTAAACTAATATCAAGTAAATTTCTTAGGCAATTTGTCACTTCGATCGCCAGCGGCAACCATGCTATATCAGGTGTTTCTAAAATTGGTTTGCTCAAAACTTTTTTTGTGCTTGTGAATCTACATTTATTCTTCCACATTTTAATAGAAAATTTATTTTAGAATCTTTTATCACTCTTTTAAAATTTTTATAACAGTAGCAGTTTTTGAATTAAAAGCAAAAGTGTTTTTAATTTCAATCGTAACAAATAAAATACCAAAAATCTTGGGAAAAATGTGACTCAGCGATAACAATTGAAAAACGAATTGAGCTGTCAACTTGCATATGTTGTTTAAATAAAACGTTTAATTTTTCGTTACTAAAAACTGCTTATTTTTCAATCACGTACTTAACGATTGTTCCTTGTTGACCATAAATTTTGTAAAGTGATCAATATTATATTTCTTCCCCTATTTTAAATTCTATTATAAATATCTAGTGTATTTATTACTTACTCTGTCATTTAAACTGGATATTATAATAATTACCTGCAACAAATACAAAAACAAATTACAAACATGAAAGCTCAGTATAAATATTATTAAATCCAAAACAAGGGCCAATCAATTTCCCTATGTAAATCACATCCCGAATTATAATTAATGGATTAATAGTGAGTCGAGAGTATCCCCAGTTGTCCGAGCGTTCCAGTGAAAATGAACAATTAATAACGCTGTCAATAGCCTATTTATTCTGTATTCATTATAATTAAAAATGTGTCATGAATCCATTATTCCGATCGGATAAACATCATCTTTACGCCGCGGAATAAGAATGTTAATTAGGATGTCCTAAATCAAATTATTATAATTACGTTCGAATTATGTACGGGTTATCTCGTGCCCTGTCACTTTGGTAATTATTGTTATTTATTATTATGTCTGTATTCGAATGTGATTGCCGGAAGTGTTTCATATATGTTGGTGGTTGTGTACGCATGGTAGGTAAATTGTATATTAATTAGTTTTTCTTGAAAATAATTTGCTTAAATATGAGTACGTTTTTAAAATACTATTACTAAAAATTTTGTTTTAACCTTATCTTCGTAAAATATATGCCTCTTTATTTAAAGTATAAGGTTTACTACGAGGGATAGTAGAAAATTACTACACGACTGCACCGTGCGGAGCATTGGCAAATAGAGTAGGCGCTGGATGTGTGACAACATGCTCAGTTGTATTTCAACTTTCTGTGTGCAATGTTGCGTCTCGCTGGTATTGACTGTGCTGTTTATGCGAGTGTTTATAATGTTCGAGAAAATAAAGTTGTAAAGTTAGGTTTAATTACAGCCTTAAATATTAATTTTTGCAATGAAAACAATAGCACTTTTGAATAGAGAATGAAGAGACTTTTCAAACAAGCCCATACTTCCCGTTTAAAAAATTTGGGGTTGTAGCTGTCACCCGAAAGGGATTGAAGATAGGAATCACATTTTTACGCTGAATAATGCCAATTCATAATTTAAATTTGACATGTTTCGGGATTTTCTATAAATATGTACAGTAACCAAAATAATGAATTTATTCCATTTAGCGTTTCCACCCTGTATAAACATAACCATGTTTATGTTTCTCTTATATGTATTTACGACATTTAAGAATTTTTAAATTTCACGCATCAGCGCGGTACCAAATTTGTTGATGGACATACGTTTACTTTAAACTTGATTCATATAATATATAGGAATGCGTCACTAAACCGTGCATTAATCTAGCGTACTCTTGACCTACCTCAAGAAATCATTTCTTAGGCAGTACGTTGACCTGACGTCCTCCTGACCTACCTTAATATTTACGCATTGACCTAGGTCAAGAGTACGCCAGGTCTATATAAAGTGCATGTTTTAAAATAATTAAAATTTTAACAGTTGATATTTTAAAAACAAAATAAATAATATATTAAACTCTAATAATATAGTTTTCGATCTGATTTTTCATACCAGTAACTTGAGCTGCAATGTGTTAGAGTCGGCTGATCCATTAATAAATATTGATAAGCATCATCCTCCAATTACTGTTGATGTTTCATTGAAAAATCCTTTAGCATTTAACATGAACTCGTCTATGAAGCAAGTGAACTTTAAAAAAGCTAACTTTCCCCTTTTATACCACAAGATTCAAGAGTATAACTGAGATTGTGTTTTTGGTAGCATGGATCCAAATATTGCCTGCTCTCAATTTTATTTGAAATTAAATAATATTTTCAAAAAAGAGTAACTTAAAAAGGAATTCCCTAGTTTTCCTAGTTCCCTTATTGAGTCATACAAAACTAATCGCACTCAATACGTGGAACATAATGGTTTTATGTTCCCTAAATTTGTTGCTTCTAGTGGTGTGCCTCAGGGGTCTAACTTGTGGCCTAATTTTCATATGCTTCATCAATGATATTGTTTCGAATATTAATTCTAAAATACTATTATATGCTGACGACATAAAATTATACTCTGAGATTAAATCGGAGGATGATTGCCTAATGTTATTGAGAGACTTGCAGACAATTGATGCCCGGTGCGTTGCTAATGATCTACAACTGAATCTTAGCAAATGTGCACATATTACGTTTAACCGAAAGGAAAATCCCATATTATATAGCTACTCTATTGGCTCTCTCACTCTAATGTGGTCAAGGATTTGGGTGTCTTGCTAGATAATAAATTAACTTTCGAAGCTCATATTAATGAAATTTGCAGTAATAGCTATAAAATGTTGGGGTTTATCATGAGAAACTCCAAAAATTTCAAAAACAGTGCCACTCTAGTTAAAATATTTTACGCTTTCGTTAGATCTAAATTAGAATATTTCTCTATCGTATGGTCGCCTTTCCATTCTTCTACATTCAGCAAATTGAATCTATTCAGCGAAAATTTCTAAAGCTTCTTTATAGAGAACTACCTACAAGTAACAATAAAAAATGGATCTTTGTATCGCGTCTACATCAAGATGTTACAATTGAACAATTAAAAAATTATATTTACACTCGGACTGAGGCAACATGCATCATTGAAAAACTCAAACCGAAATTTCAGGACGCGGATTACACTTCCTTTAAAGTAGGCGTACCAATAAATGCCACGGAAGTAATCATCAGTCCAAGCTTCTGGCCGAAAGGTACGTTTATAAACAATTTTTATCACAAAAGGAAAGATAATGCAAGCACTGCTAACGTATCCGGAGGTTCTGCTGATACTGTAATACCCTTTTTTCGCTAATAAGTCAAATGATAAACCAAATCATAGTAATTCCGAAACCTCTATAATTACCAATCAGAATAAATCTGCAAAACAGAAGCCAAAAAATAACTTTACCGTTAAAATTATACATCAGAACATACAGTCATTAAACAATAAAATCAATCAAGTTTACAAATGTGCTTACGATGAAGGCAACGTAGAAATTCTATGTATATCGGAACACTGGTTACAGAATGAAACAATAAAATCGACCAATATTACAGGTTACGATCTATGTGCCTACTACTGCAGAAAAACAAAGCAACATGGAGGTGTAGCCATTTACTCGTCAAACCGGATACAGACAAAGTGCGTAAAGGAATTGGATAATATTTCGGAAGAGGAAGTGCTCGAATGTGCGGGCGCAATATGTGTACTGAATAAAAAGGAATTTTTAGTGATTGTGATATATACAAACGGTCTACACAAGAACGATTTCTTTATAAAGTTGTTAGTATTATTAGACTTTGTGCAAAAAAAAAAACTACCATTTATAATTGTCGGGGACTTTAATATTAACGTACTAGAACAAAGTAATGACAAGGAGACTTTTAATAATATACTCTCTTCGTTTGGTCTAAAACCGTCAATAAATGAACCAACTAGGGGAAAAAGTTGTTTAGACAATGTTATTACAAACTACAATAGTTGTAGTGTTAAAGTTGTAAATGCAGGTTTATCTGATCATGCGGCGCAAGTTGTAAGTATTAAAAATGTCACTCATCTAAACAAAAGTCAGGAAAAATATTACCTAATAAATGAAGAGAAAATTAATTTGTTCTGCAACAAATTAAAAATGGAAAACTGGGAAATCCTAGAGTCCGATCATGATATTGACCGCCAATTTGTTAATTTCCTGACCACCTTTTTACACTATTTTCATGCATCTTTTCCACTAATATCTAGAAATACTCCAAAGAAAACATTGACACTCAACACAAAAGAAATTTCCGACTTAAAAAATAAAATATCAATTCTTAGCACTATATCACCGTACGCACCCGAAGTAAACACTACCTTAAGAAATTACAAAAAACAATATGACATACTACTAAGAGCTGAAAGAATGCGTTACAATGGACAGCAAATAATGTTTGCCGAAAACAAAACAAAGGCATCATGGAGAATAGTAAAATCAATAGCGGGAAAGGCCTCAGAAAAAACATTTAATCACGATGCAATTAATATACAAAATAAAGCTAACGAATTTAATACGTACTTCGCAGAAAAAAGCAGGAAACTAGTTGAAAATTTACCATCACTACCCTTGGAACATAACATTACCATGAATAATAAAAGCTTTTTTCTGCTTCCAATTACACCACAAGAATTAAAAAATTACGCGTTACGTATGAACAACAAAAAAAGTGCAGGTATAGATAATATTTCAAATAACCTATTAAAGAAATGCATTCATTTAATATCAGAGCCGTTAACAGTTTTAATTAATAGATCATTCGAGACGGGTACTTTTCCTCGAGTCCTCAAATATGGTTTAATAAGGCCACTGCACAAAAAAGGCGATACGGACAATGTACGAAATTTTAGACCCATTGCAATGCTCCCATCTTTCTCAAAACTAATGGAATCTATAATAACAGAAAAACTTACAAATTTTCTTTTGCAAAACAATTTATTAAATGAAAGACAATATGCATATATTCCTAAAAAGAACATTGATTTGTCATTATACAATTTTTTTAAACACATTTCTGAAAGCCTGGAATCAGGCTCTCTAGTCTGTGGTGTATTCTTAGATATGACGTGTGCTTTTGATTGTGTAAACCATAAAATATTACTAACAAAACTTTATCAATACGGTATAAGGGGCGTACCACATAAGTGGATACAATCATATCTGAGTGATAGGAATCAAATTGTGGAACTAAAAACTAATGGACAAAAGGTTAGGTCTGACACGCTTACAGTCAATACAGGGGTCATCCAAGGGAGCGTTCTAGGTCCAATATTATTCATTATTTATACAAACGACCTCCTCTCATTGGATATATGCAGAAAGCATTATTCAAGTGGTTTCGCAGATGACTTCAATGCAGTAATAACAGGAAAAAATATGTCAACTTTGAAAATTGAAATAAATAATTTTTTACAAAAAACGGAGAATTGGTTCCTTCAAAACAAATTAATACTAAATTCAGAAAAAACCGCCTACGTCTATTTTAAAACGAACAGAGGCCCAATGCATGACGAAGTCACACTGGAAAATGGGAGACACTTAACCTTCAGTAAAAATGTAAAATTCTTAGGATTGTCCATTAACAATCAGATAAATTGGTCTGAACATATAAAAATTCTCTGCAGGAAATTAAGTACACAGTGTTACAATTTAAGAACCTTAAAAGGGAATGTATCACAGAATATACTAGTAAATGTATACCACGCTAATTTCTTATCTATACTTCGCTTTGGGATAATTCATTGGGGAAGCGGTCACACAGAAGAGGTTTTAAAAATTCAAAAACGTGCTTTACGAATAATTCTAGGAATGAAATTTACAGAGTCATGCAGAAACAAATTCCAATCAAATAATTTTCTTACAGTTACAGGAATTTATGTATATGAATGTATTATGTTCTGTTTCAAAAATAAACACTTATTTGTAAACAATGATAACAGGGAGAACGCAAGGCGTTTCGACCTACTCTATCCAAAACACAGACTCGCACAAAGTGAAAAATGTGCATACTATGCATGCATAAAATTTTACAACTTGCTGCCGCATGACATAAAAACTATAAGAAATCTAAAAACCTTCAAAAATAATGTATATGAATTTATCAAATGTATCGAACCTTACTCTGTAAATGAATTTATGTTAAAAGCGAGCGCTTAATTTAGGATTATTTTCACTATGTTATTTTTCTTTATGTTACTTAATGTATCCCAAATTGACGTATTCCAGGATCATACTTCATTGTAATTTTGATTTCCTGAATAAATATTATTATTATTATTATTATTATTATTATTATTTAAAAAAATATAAAGAGTATCCGGTCCAAAATTATGATTATAATCTCTTTCTTTCGGAATTCAATATGTTCTCACTAGAAATGCGTAGAAAATTGGGATCTCTCATATTCCTCTACAACTTGATTCATAATCGAGTTAATGACACTCACTTACTCGCGCAACTAAACTTTCAGGTTCCGAGGTTAAATGCCAGGTATCCTAATTCAAAAGAATTAGGACACCTGTAAGCGTAAAACGCTTCCTACTGCGAGAACCAATGTTTTATAGTATTCGCCTCTTTTCATTATGGTAACGAACTGCAATAGTTTTTCGGATTTGGACATATTTAATACCTCTTTATTAGAGATTAAGACACGCACACTAAACTCTAATTAAAATGTTTTCTATATTGTTGCCCATATACTAAGTTACTTGTATTTGCCTTCTTATTCATAGATTTCTATTACTAGATTTATAATATTTGTATTTTATAAGGTTTGAACTATTTAAAAAAAATGTGTACTACGTTATGTTTAAGTTTTGTTTATATTTCTCTGTTAATGGATGTTGTATTTGTTGTTTAGAAATTTGTTTAAAAACTACTAAAAGATTTTTTGAATTGTTTCTGCACTACAATGTTTTCAACTGTAAACTATCGTTGCTGCATTCTTGATGGAACAACAAAAAGACTTTAATCAATAACTGTTTTTCTTTATAGAAAATAAAACACGACTTTGCAAAAACAGTTTAAAATTTATGTTATGAATGTTTATGAATAAATAAAAATCAAATTATAGTTTAAAATTTTAATTAAAAAATATATATTTAAAAAAAACAGCCAAATTTTTTACAAGATAGTTCAAATTAAACTTTCATTTAAACAATTTAAAAATGTGTTTAAAGTTGGTAAGAACTCTGTAAAAACGGATTAAGAAACTTAAATTAACTGGGATATTTTTAACGAATTTAAAATATTCACAACTAATTGTGACCTGCTGATCAATTGTAGTTATGGGATCAATGTTAGGCTTAGCTAATTGGCTTACAATTTATTTGGCAATGGATTTGAAATATTTACTAAAATCATTGTCAATTGATAATGATCGTCAAAAGTTGAAACTTAAGTCGTACACATTGTAATATGTTTATATATTATAATAAATTATAGTGGTTAAAAACATAGTAAGTATTTTATTCAGTGTTCACATTAAAATTGTCATTCGGCAAACGGTAAACAAGTGAAATACAATTAAGTTTAAGAAAAAATCGTTACGGTTTAGAAACATTTTCATATAATACGAGAACTCTTGAACAAAATCCTGGTTTTGAAGAAAATTATCTTAGAAACTAAGATAAGATAAAATAAGATATTGAGGCAGAAAGACCTCTGGTCGATAGCCTTTTGACAGATTAACTCACTAACACCTCATTCATTATTCACTATGTTTTTGTAAATATTGTAAAATTTGTCAATAAATATATGTATCTATCTAATAATATTGAAGAAAATATACTAGAAAATTTTGGCATACTAAAACAAGAAGTCCGAAAAAGAAGTTTCTGCGCTTTTGAAGAAATGTATCTGAAAATTTAAGATATGAAGATATACTAGAAAATTTTGATATACCAAAACGAGCAGAAGTTTGACGAAGTAAAAATGTCTAGAAATCCTAAAAATAAATTTTAGAAAGTTTAAAACGTATGAAGATATACGAGACAATTGAATTTTTTAAACTTTATTTATAAAGCTCGATTGTACAATTGTTAAGTTATTGTAAAGAGGAATTTCTAGAATTATTTATTAATCTTATAGGTACATTAACCAATATTTAAATAAAACACGAGATTTTGAAGAAATTAAGAAATTTTGAGAAAAAAATATTATAAATAAAATGTAAATTGTTTTAATTAGAACACAAAAACTCTTTTTACAATTTGAAAACTTTAATTAAACTTTAACAGCGACTTAAAACTAGAAATCTGAACAATACAATTTAAAATGTAAATATTAGTAATGTAATTCCACAAATATCATTGGCTTTGCTATTTTTGAGATTCGTTATTATTTCTCTTATTTCCGATTGCTTACAATTTCGAAATTAAAATATTCAAGTAATGGTACATGAGTGAAAAAATTTGGAATTATGAAATATACTAGACGATTGAACAATTGTTTTTTAATCTCAAAAAGGGTTTTATTTGTAAAACCAATAAATACAATTCTCGCATAATGAAGACAAATTCTTTTAAAAATCTGAATAAAAAATTGTTTGAAAATTCCAGAATACTTAAAAAAAGTATAAAACAAACTTCAATAAGAAAAAAGCTAAAGAAATGTAAAGAAATTAAATTTTCAAAATAGAGAAATTCAAATTCGAAATAATTTTAATAAAGATTTCTCTAAAAAAGAAACCTTTGTTGGCATCAAAAATTATATACATACTACAACATAATAACATAACTTCTCTATATTAATTTATTATTTCAACTTAATGAAATCTTTGCGCTAGATGCTTGCTGTAAAGAGATTTTGTGTTGGGTTCCAATTTGGTTAGCTTCAGTCTCAAGTCTCCCCGTTGTGTTATATCCAGACGATTCTTTTACCAGTAAATCATTTACAGCACTAAATTCACATTCAGCTAAATATGAAGATGGAAACGGTAACAATAGTTTTCTTGGAAATTTGGTTTTATATCTGTTTCTTCACAAAGCCATGCCAAAAGTTGACTCGTCATTTTGCATTTCTGCGAGTTCTTCTTGATATGTACTGCATATTTAATGTATCAGACAAATGCATTAACATTGGTTGCATCATACATTTTGGAAAATTAATTTTAAATCAGAAAATATCTTTTTTAATCCTTACAAATATTTATTTCTACTTAAAAAACTCTGGTATTGTTTCTTTTGCGAAGAATAGTATCAAGTGTCGGTATGTTAAAAGATATAATTTAAAAATACTAACCGAAATAATAAAAATAAAAATGGCTACGATACAATATGAAAATAACATTGCTAAATGCACTAGGAAAAATAATAATAACGAAAAAGAGAGAAATCAGCATGTATTTAGAAAAAACAAAACACAAGGCAATTTACATACAATAAAGCAAAATATAGAAAATAAATCATAGTTAATTGATTAACATAATGTTTCAATAAGTGATAAATGAGAAACAAATACAAGATATAGAAAATAAACTTTAATTAAATATAAGGGATGAAAGACTAGTTGATAGCCAATGGAGAATTAAGAAGAGAAGAAGCTATTATCAATTGTAATACATCAAATATAATAGAACATAAAAAGCATGGTTTTATAATGATGGTGATTTTAAAAGTATTTTTATTGTGTTGGTATTATTAATTATAAATTTAATTATTTCTTTTAAAATAATAACACCTCTATTGTTAGAGGATGTAATAAATGTCTAAAGCAATAAATCCCACAAATGATTATTACACGTGATTTGTAGTATTATTAGATCAAGTTTATGACCATATTTATCTTTGCGTACTAGCATTAAGTAATCAATTCTGCAGCTCCATTACCGACAGTGTAATAAATTCAACAAACCATATACACTTCATGTGTGCCGATTTCTAGCATTAACCTATTGGAAAATTACATGGTAGTTAATGAACTAAAACTGTTTCCAATAAAAGATTTTTTTATACCAGCATATGGATACAATCAATTCATTCTTAATTAGGCTACATAGAAAAAGAGTATAATCGAATTATAAACAAACAAAAAATACTTCGCGTTGAATCATCACCGTGGAATGGTGTACATACCGACCTCATTATTTATCTGATACCAAATTCTAAGCACCGTACAAAATTTAATTTGCTTGATTGATGATATCTCAGATAGGAATAATGAATTTAATGGTGATCGTTATAAATGGATTTTAATAAACCTAAATTGTTTGGCGTGCAACAATCCGAATCGCTCAAGGCCCGAGAAGGAACAGACGGTTAAAATTTTAGGAACAGCTAATTAAGATCCCTACAATTACAAAAAGTATTCATCGGGAAAAT
This sequence comes from Ontholestes murinus, assembly GCA_963969525.1. Classification (NCBI taxonomy): domain Eukaryota; kingdom Metazoa; phylum Arthropoda; class Insecta; order Coleoptera; family Staphylinidae; genus Ontholestes; species Ontholestes murinus. The sequence continues at coordinate 25,960,918 of OZ018394.1, forward strand.
CATTATGATTTTTTTTTGCTCTCATCACGAATGCGAGAGAAAAACGTCTTGGCAATTTATCATTTATGTTTTTTTTGTTGTGAGGCGAATCAAACAATCCAATTTAAAACTCTAAGGATTTTATAGAAATAAGCTGACCTTTCCCACCTTATCGTCCCATAAAAATCGTTATAGATATATAAAGTTTACAATATGACACCGCGGAACAATCACAAAACCTGTTCTTTATGTTCCACCGACATCAAAACTTGTTCGGCTATAGCAGGTACATTACATTTTATATACTTTTACTATATAAATTCCATTCGTAGCTCGTGTACTTTATAGGCGACGTCGCATTATCGCCTTATGAATACTTGCATGGGAAATTCAATACGTGTCTGCAAATTATATTCCAAAATGTATTTAAAAAATATGTATATAAGTGGTAAAATATTTATTTGTATAGGCACTGAATTATTATTTATGTATAATTTAAAATTAATCGAAAGTTCATGATTATATTTGATTTAAAAAGACGCTTGATTTTGTTTTACTTGTTTCATGTTCATGATTTTGAAAAGTTTTGAAACGACCAATTATAACCCGTTAAATTTAATAAGCGTCATTTCCAAAGGTTTAATTTTCGAGCATTTTGACGAAGCTGCGTTTCCCCTTGTAATTTCGGGTGTACAGTTTTTCACTTGCGGTGAGTAGTAATTTGGAGGAACTGGAACCGTAACGCAACCCGTTAATTATTGTCGGCACTACGAGATAATTCTGTGGCATCACGATATCGTCTCGCTTTCGATGCATTCACTTTTTATTAGGGGGTAATAAATTGGAATTGGAATTCGATGTGCGGACAATTATTGCCAAGGCATAAGCGTGCCCATCAGCGTTCGGAAGAAACGCGATTTTACCTTGTAGAGTTGGTGATTATATTAAGTATCATCATCATTAGCATACGAATTAATACTTTTGTTTCATGAATAAACTAGAAAAGATTATGTCTAAATAACTTGTAAACAAGTTATTATTATAACTTTTTTTTTACTTTCACAGTATGAATAACGAGAAAAAAAAATATTTTTTAAAGAAAATATATATTTTCAAACGTTTAAGATCTTTTAGTTTACTTTATTTACTTTACATGATCTTACGTACAATACTTACATAAATATTAAAGCACTTTGGAGCAAAAATGAAGACGGAGTTCACAGTTTCTCTTGTTCTTCCACTCAACCCATTTGGCTCGAATCACCAGAAACTGATACTTATAAGACGATTGTAGCCACTGAGGCAATATTTTGGCCATTTCTGGCATATTTAGGCCTAAATTTTGAAGATCTCTATTATTTTATATGCTTGTGTCAGTGTGACATCGTATCTAACAATTGAGGAGTTGGATGGAAAAAGGACACTTCCATGGATATGCCCTTTCTCCGTAAATTGGTTTATATCACAAAAGAAACCTTTCTTTACCGGCCTTTGGTTCTGTTGTTTTTATACTACGCATATTGGTGGCATATGTAAAGCGCTACAAGTGTCCTTCTTTCATAGAACGTCAAATTTCACATGTGCCTAACCTAATTTTTATGCATATTTTATTGCTAAGTACAAAGGGCTCTGAAAATGACTCAAATAGCGCTGAGGACAGTAGTTATGAAGAAACAGAAAATAGCTGTGATTTGGAATCTGATCATCTTGAAAGAAAAAACTTGGGTCGAAAACGAAAAATAAACAAGGAGCAGTGGACAAAGAATAGGAAAAAAATAGCAAGAAATAGCGGAAAAAAGTACACTACTACCAAAGGTAATATATTTTATTAGTGGTCAATAATTTTTATACTCAGAGATTTTAAATTTTCACGTGTGACAGTGCATGCAAAAACCTTTGCTGCAGTTCTTGTGTGCTGTAAGAAGAAGTGTTATGAGGTTATACCAGGCAGACTACAACAAGAATTTTTGAAAATTTTTTTTGATCTTGGCAGATAAGAACGAACAGGATGATTTTCTTCTTGGTTGCATGTCTCCGTTTCAACCAAAAATAAGGGTTACAGCTCCTAAATGTTAAGCAAGGACTAATTGGAAATATGTTCTCAAAATAAATAGTTCCTCGATTGAGGTGTGTAAACACTTTTTCTTGAATATTTTTCAAATTGGGTACAAACGTATACGGACAATCCACACGGAGATGTTAAAAGACGGAAATATTTCTATTAGCGACAAAAGAGGCCAACATGAAAACAGGCCCCACAAAATAAACCCAGAAACTTTGTATTTGGTAAATAAATTTTTGGCACATATTCCAAACAAAGAATCTCATTATAATCGGTCGAAATCCAAAAGAGAGTATTTCGAAAATCCTGCTCTAAATGTAAATAATTTGTTTACAGGATTCCAGCAGTATTTTTTTGAAAAAACTGGTCGTACACTAGGCATGATGTACTGTACTTTCCATCGATGGTTTCGCGAAAACTCCGAGTATTCTTTCCGGAGTCCACGATCTGACATTTGTGATGAAAACAAAATGAAGCTTAAGTTAAACCCAAACGATTCTTGCAAAGTGATACAATCAGTACACGACAAAAAAGTGCAAGCATACCAAGACATTAAAAAAGAAATAATAGAAAATTGTAAACATGATAAATCAACTTTAGTTGTCAAGCTTGATTACCCGCAAAATTTGCCTTTGCCAAAACTCATTGTCTCTCAACAGTTTTACAAACGCCTTTTATGGTTGTACGTGTTTAATGTACACTGTCACAATGATGATACAAGTTCGTCTTATTGCTTTACAGAAAATGAAGCAAAGAAAAATTCAAATTCGGTGATTTCTTTTGTTGGTCATTTTTATCGTACTTTTATTAGACGTCGCAGGGGGGACAAAATAAGAATATAAATATGCTACACTACTGTTCATGGCTTGCAAAAACAAAAAAATATTAACATTCGGCACATTTTTCCAGTTCGTGGACATTCTTACTGCGTTTGCGATAGAAATTTTGGTGTTTACGGAAAGTTACTGAAACAACTAGAAACGGTCAAAACTCCAAACGTTTATTTGCAAATTATGCAATAGTGTAGAGAAAAACCGACGCACTTTGAGGTTATTTGAGGCGCGCCGCTAATTAAAGACTGGGGCAAGGGCTTAAAAGATTTTTTCAAGAAATCTGTAAATACTAAAAAACAAAGTTTTACTTTAAGAAAGTATTGTTAAATAAAATATGATGCTTCAGGTATTCTGAGTGCAGCAGAGTCATATAACGGCTTTTATACTTCATTTGATTTTTGGATTACAAGAAAAAAAGATAACTTGGAAGTAAATTTGGAGTCGGTTCCACCAGTTTTTATTAAATCTGAAAAAATGCAGAACTTAAAAGATTTAATCAAATTTTTGGAGTTAGATGAGTCAGAGTGGTATAACAAAAATGTGTTCAAGGAACAGGTGAACCTGCCATCTACATCTACTGAATAAAACGACCAACAAAACAGTGACAGTGATTTAGAATGGTAATGTTTAATATTTTTTTACGTTTATGTTAAACAAGAGTTATGTTTAATAATAAATATTTGCTAAAATTAATCTTTTTGTAGTATTTATTAAGATCTATGGAAAAAGGGCACTATTTCAGCTGTTATTTTTAACGATTTTAGGTATGTTAGGCAAAAAATAAAATGTTTTCAAAAAAAGTTTTCAATACAACCAACATGTGTTGTATAAATATAATTGAAGGAAATACAGGTTACCTTAGAATAACAAACTTCTGATGCTTCAAATACTTTCAATAGTTCTAACTCAAAATGCCAATTTTCTAGAAGTGCCCTTTTTCCATCCCACTCCTCAATTACAAAAACTATGCTTTTTAAAAATCAAATTTGAAATTGATTTCCAATTTCCAATTTTTTTAAAGCTGGACTATTTTACAAATTATCAGCAATTTGATATGCTTCTTCTAATTTTTTCACTTTCATTTGATTTGTACTTTTTCTAAAACATAAGTTGAATTTAGTTGAAATTTTATATATTTCTTCTTTTTCGGTTTTTAACTACATTTTTTATGTTATTTTTAGAAAAATCACTTAATTTTTACAAAAAGTTATAAACTGTTGTAAAATATGAATGATTTTTTTTAACTTAAATTTGCTTTTTTACAAAGTTTTTCTACAAAATTCATAGTTTTTTTAAGAATATCAAATAATTTGAGCAAATTTTAAAGTTATACAAACAAGATTAAGATTCCAGTTCTCATCTGTTGTAAACTTCCTGTTTTCAGGAAATTTTTTTCAAGAATTTTCATTTTTTAATATATTATGTATTATTAAGCACTATTAGTCCTAATATAATTTTACGTAGTTTCAAGTTGGTGGCAATTGTTTTTCTATTTTTATTTTCGAGTTTTTTAAAGACGTGAAAATTCAGAAATCTAAGCCTTTAGGCTTACTGTGTACAGTTTTAACTTGCTGACAATTATTTTTCTATTTTCTAATTTTATAACTACAAGCACTAAAAATTATAGAATATAGTAGTAAAACAAAATCAACGTGTTTAAAACTTAAAATTTTTAAAAATTGACAATTTCTTTATATCAATAAGAAATTTAAACAATCTTCACTATAAACATCTGCTATCTTGGATTGTGATTGTTTGTAATTGCTGATGATATTGATAGCCTAGATAAGATACCTAGCTTTTTCTTGATAAGATGTAGATATTCATTATGTAAGCCGATTTATGAAAAATTCCACAAATCATTGACTTTGGGAATTTGTCAAAACAAATGAAAAACCAATTACATTACACCAATTCTCAAATCTGACGATATATTTCAGATGAGTAATAGTAACTTATGAGTACTAAGTTGATTTAATCTATTCTGAAAATGTTACATGGCTTTCAAAAACTATAACATAAGGAGAATTTCATTAGGAATAAGAAAAATCATTTCGATTGACAGATATAAAGAAAGAAAAAAAAAGAGTGGGTGGTTAAAAATACTAAAACGATAAAACAATTTAGATAGCGTATAAAAGCTAAAAAACGGACTAAATTCTACAATCAGCACCAATACAAGTTGTCAAGACTGACAACAACAATCGCAGGATATATACATGAAGACAGATCTGTTTGTTGTTATAAGATCAATTTTCAACGAATACCAAAAAACACTGCGGAAATGAGTTTAATAAATTGAATTGAAATACAAAAATTCATCATTAGAAGAAAAAATCCAAGATTGTGTTAATATTGAAATTGCCTATTTTAGATTGATACGAGTAAATCCTGCCCATTCATAATAAAATGACGTTGTTATGTTAGTATATAAAGAATAAATATTTTTTTGGAAAGACCATTTTTATTTCATTACATTTACCTTCTTAAAGGTAGGCTATACTATAGGCAAATTTACAGGTGTGTCTCATTCCACGTTTTATCCGCAGGCCAACGAAATCACTCAATAAACCAATTCCACATTTCTCTTGTCGATATATAGGTTATAGATTAAATAGGGTCATTTTGAGATGTGACCTAACAGATATATTGGTCTGCCCTTAACCAATCACTCCCTAAGCAGTTCCAAGTCTTTCGAACCTGGTAACTTTCTTGGAGATGATACTGCTCACTTCTTCGTGGGATAATTGGAACCTGCTGAAGAGTGAAAAACGCTTGTGGACAATTGCAACACAAGTGCATAGTATTTGCTCGGTTGATTAATCTGACGAATCACATAGTCTACAATTTCCACTTTCCTCTTTACCCATTTTTCACAAATGGCAACGGAGGGCACACTCATTCTTTGTGAATTCAAGCACCTCATAGCTGTGATGGAGTTTTGATTGACGTAGGCCTGAGATATTATTCCAGTACTTACGTCTTCTGCCCTCTTGCACCCTCTCGTCGATATAAACATAGTTCTAACATATTTAAAAGTGCACGTAGTTAAATAAGATGATTCTATCCAGACTCTTTTGACTCGATACACGGTCGACATAACTTTTTCGTTTCACGAATCGTTTTAATATTTTAGCAATCTCTACCCCATTAATAGCTATTTGCTTCTTTTCTCTTCACCATGTTTAGAAATTATTCTATAAACCTTGTTTCCACAAACGGCAAAATATTGTTGGAATTCATTATCTTCCGTCTTGCACAGCTGCAATGTTCATGCAGCATAGCAAAGTTTGTAACGATTCTTCAGATTCAACCCCACATTTACGTTATGTTAGTGGATTATCAGCTGAGTCTAATATTTCATCCATATAATGTATATACAAAGGTTCACTATAACTGTAACTAATGCAGTTTATTATCATAATATTACATAATGTAGGTCTGTAATGCTACGTTTTGTGGTTTCAGCTTATACCAAATTCATTAGCATCATCATCCGTTATGTCACCGTATTACCATATGTTCGAAGAATGGTTCTTCTTTGTAAGCTCTTGAGCAGACCTGTATTCATTCAACAATTTGTTAAGTCTCATCTCGTGCCTCTTCTTCATCAACAAGAGCCCGTCCTTGATCAAAATTTCGCGATGTCCTCTTCCTGGTCATGGCTCAACCTTATTAAGACCCCAAAAGCGCACCGTTGAAGGTACCTCATGGAGTTGGCATTTTTTAAATAAACCTTTCTAAATTTAAATATTATATTTAAAACATTATTCATATTCAAAAATGTTAATATTAAATTGATAGTACATCCATGTAATAAATTAAAATTGAAGTTTAAGCGTTAATTGAAAATAATATAGGGGGTTAAAAAATACAAATGTGCAAGATTCAAAGGGTTTCATGTATCTACATCGAGTGGATATGTTCTTTTTTTCGAATTTTTCAGTTAATTTTGTTTTCCTCGCGCTCGAATTTGTATTTAACGTTGAGAAGCAGCTTACGGTCCAATGTATCTTCCCTCATGTACTTCAGGGAGAGCTCGGCATACTCTGGATCTTTTGGCAATGTGACGCAGGCAGGGAATATTCTAAAGCGAATAGTTTCTTACTTGCAAATGCGACAGGTATACTTACTAGTCTAGTGGAATTTAACGTCTCCATGTTTTCGTAATCAATATACAGAACTGTGACACTTGGTCCCTGATCTTTGTCAACTTTGGCTTACCATTCATCGTCGACGGTGTATTTGGCAGCGCAGTTGTCACCTCGTTTTGGATTATAGGCTCCTGGGAGTGGCAGGTTTGATTGGAATTCTTACCTCATTTTCGTGTTCAAGGCCTCGGCTTTTGGTCCGTTTTAATAAATTTGGGCATAGAATATGCCTTGTTTAGTGATTTCTGTTATGACAACTTCTTCTGATTAATTAATTAACGTTATTATCTGGATTTACTCTTTCTTCCTCTATCTTTTGCTCCTCTTATTTTTCTTCAACATAATATTTCCATCTACGCACTTTATTATGCTTGACACTATCATCAGCATTCTTAAGCTCCTTTAAGTATTTTAGCCTATCCACTGTTGGATTCATAGTTGCAAATCCTTCTTGTATAAGAACAACAGAAACCAATGCAATTACCAGCTTTATCAGGGGACTCAACTTGAATGTATACTTCCTTTTGCAGACACTTCTCTTTGATAAAACTAAGAGCTTCATAACCATAAAACTAAGCAAAATGATTCCGAATGAAACCAATACAAAATGGTACAACGTGACTATAAACCCATTTCCGGGCTGTACCTTTAATCAGGAGCGGAACACCATGGATACCACTACACCGTCCCAAACCAAACCGGATTCGGATCTGACAAGCTCCATCGTTACCAGGGAAAACGTAGACTGGGCAATGAGGAGTTTCTCACCATACTAATCCTCAGGGGTGGGCGGGATTTATCCGGCTTTCATACAATGGGGCAAGGATGTTAACCTTACACCCTCGTAGACGTGTATTGCCTTCAGCTGCACACCCTATGCATGGGGGGAAACTAAATTAATCTTCATACCAAAAACAGTACGCTTGAACTACACAACAGCGAAAGCATACGGACCAATAATCCTCACATCCTTTCTACTAAAGGTAGTGGAGAGGATATTCTACTGGTACATTAGAGAAACAGTCATAGTGAAACACACTTTACATCAGAATCAAAACGCATACTGTGAATGCAGGTCGACGGACTCGGTCCTGTACACTGTGGTGTAGAATTGGCCGATCCATTAAGCAAAAAGCCATCACCCTTGCGACTTTCATAGATATTGAAGGAGCCTTTGATAAGACCTCCTTCCCAAAGATAATAGCGGCAAGCAGGGGAGTTCCGGTGGCCTTGAGCCAGTGGATCTCCAACACGCTGCAATGGAGGACAGCCAAGATTACAATAGACGACACGAGAGTTGTATGTTGTGTCGCAAAGGGTTGCTCACAGGGGAGAGTGTTGTCCCCCTTATTATGAAACCTAGTCGTAGACAAACTACTGGAATCACTGAATAAACAGGGCTTCTACACGGTAGGTTACGCCAACGATATCGCGATCCTACTTTACGGCAACTCTGAAAGTATGCTAGCGAAACGTGTGTCGGATACTCTCGATATAAACTCAATAAAAACAGAACTGGTGCTGTTCACAAGAAAAAGAAAGATTAAAGATTTCAAACAACAAAGCTTTCGGGGCGAAAAATTCACCCTAAACTGGAAGATCCACCTGACTGATCCAAGAAAGCATGCATAGCCCTCTGGCAAAGCAGACGAAAGGTAGTTCTGTGGCTTGATTAAAACACTACCACTTTCTTCAAATGTAAAGAAAGTGTTAGTGTTTAAACCAAGTTTTAATCATATCTTCACGTAACTCAACAACAAATTTCTATATGTAGTTCTATGGATCTACACAGCCATAGTGCGGCCAATATTAGCTTATGCATCAGTAATATGGTGGCCCAGAACGACCACGAAATCAGACAACGTTCAACCAAGCGCCTTTTAGAGTGCGACAGGAGCTATGAGAACAACATCAACAGCGGCTATGAAAGCCCTGTGCACCTGTCACTCTTGGACATATTTATTAGAGAACAGGCAGCAGCGGCGGCTATAAGGCTTCGAGCAACAAAGGCATGGCTTGTAAGCATCGGAGGAGGAGAACACCATAAAACCGCGGAGCATGTACTTCTAGACTGCCTCGTATTATCCATAATGGGAGAGGGATGTCTAAAGTCATCAGACATCCTAAGAGCCCCTCTTGCTGCAGTCTTGTTGCCAATGCCATGGGTTGGCTTGACGGTAGCAAGGAATGAGGACTCAGATGGGAGGACGCACAAAGGTCCCACCTGGGCCAACATGCAGCGCAACTCTCTGCCCTCTCATCGAATTAAACCAGAACCAGACCACCATAGGGCTCAGCCTCACTTGGTGGCTGTTTCTAATGGCGGGTCGGGTAGGATGAGGGCAGTTAATTCCTCCTAATAAGAAAATACCTTTGGTATGAACAGACGAAACCTTGAACCGCTTGCAACGAACTGAAATGTAGCGTTTATAGGGTCAGCACGTTGGAATGAGGACAGCTATTGCTTAGATTTGACTGCATCAACTTCGATAACACGGTGGGATGGTATATCTTTCTTAGCGAGGATGCCCTTCTGTGTCACACACAAAATTGTCAGTCTTCCATTCAGTCCAGATCATCGGCTAACATAGTGGAATTAGGAAATTGCTGATCGGCTTGCCCCTTCTTTTTTCTCGACACTCTAGCTGTTTAATCTTGGGATCACCCATCCGTGTACTGTCCGAGCTCGGCGTTGCTTGACTTCGGTTATCGTCCGCTATCGATTGCTACAGATCGGCCAACCGCTCCATCATTCTCGTCTGCGAAGTAATTTCTACTGGCCCTACGGGCTTACCAGTAGTCATTACCATCACCCTTGCCTGACGCCCTCTTAGCCTTGTTCGGTGACAGATAGAGTTGAATAACACTATTATTCTTTCTGTCGGCCCGCAACTCGAGCGAAAGTCTGCCCAGTGTCAAGGAGCCTACCACTAAAACTCCAATTTCTTATATATAGACCAATTCATGAGTAAGGGCGGTTTACGAACTAAGTTCGGAACATTCAAATAATATTGGTATCCTTTTCTACTACCTGATAACCGAGCGGATATTCCCAAGACGTACTATTTCGTCGGCCGTATCTAGAAAAGACACACTCGGCCTGCGTAGCTCAGTCTTAGACCGAGCGGTAGAAGGAGAAAGAAATAGTTTACGGCGTCCCTTACTTACCAGTTATTTCATAGGCGCGCGCGATTTAGTCAAGCATTGCAATTACGCAGGGTAATTGAAAGAAAATATATTTTTAATGAATTTATTTCATACGTTTTAGCAAATGTGCAAATGGATATTAATACAAAAATACTTATTCTAATACAATAATATAAATGAAATATGAAATAACTAATATGAAAACATAACAAATTTGTGGCATTCATTTTATTTAGCCGCGCACGCCTATGGTGGAAAATTGCAACGGACACTATTTGATTCGGACGGACATGTCACCCCGACCGCCATCTCTCCTGAATAGCTCTATATTTATATAGATTTACAGTTAGATCATCTGGTGAACGCTATAACAGCTGGCACGTATACAAACAGTGTCGGCTGTTATAGTCGGAACGAGATACGCCTCTCGGTCGGTGCAGACAACCCTGTACACACTGAGAGACGTGCACGCCCGCTAAAGCAGCAGACCGTGATAACTACTGATTTCCCTCTAAAAAAGGGAAAGCAGGTCGATCGCGGCGAGCAGCCGAGTATCGCCTCCCCTTCAGGAGGTGATAGTGTCGGTACCGCTTAACGGCGGGCAGTCGAGAGGGGCCACGTCCTTCTTGACTTCCTAACATTCACCTCATCCTCAAATTGCATCACCCAGGTGCCTCACAAATCCGAAATATCGGCCACTATCAGCCAAAAAAGCGAAACTCCGCTAGCCCTCCAATTTTTCTTTTAAAGAAAAATAAAAAAAACAAACTAGAAGCCACCTTCCGGTCTACCCATCCAATCTCTGACCAGGCAAGGCGTTGCTTGACTCAGCAGATTGAAAGCGGTGAGACCTACTAACATGACGATGAATCCCTCAGATTCCAATATGAGCGACATCGACATTGAGAACGATTCTACCAAATTAAGGGAGATCGTTGGCAATGTTGATGCCCGCGAGGAAAATAGACAACTCCGGGAAATGATAGCCGAACTCAAGGAGACTATCAAGGGCCTCCAGGCCATAATTGCTGCGCTAAAGCCAGCTGACCAAGACAATATGGAAATCACGCAAGTGAAATCCAAAAAGTCAAAACCTAAATCCAAAACAATAATTTCTGACACTGAGCCAGAAGCCCCCCTAAACTCAGACGATGGTTTCACCCTGGTGAAATCAAAGAAAAAGTCAAAGAGAACGCCATCTGACACGGAGTCAGAATCAGGCCGTTCAAAAAAACCAAATAACCGGTCCCCAATCTCCGCCGAAACCTATCGACTTGCCAGTCGATAACAACAGCATAAATAATGCATCCTCCTCCTCCTCCAAACCCAAAACTACACCACCTAATCCTGGAGAAAAATCCAGGAAAAACATGAACTGGTTGAGTCAACCTCTCCAAAAAAAATCAAAACCGAGCTTGAAATCCAACCAAGCTCCAAAAAAGGCAAACGATACTTCAATTGCCAAAAAAACAGCCAAGCCCAGTGACAAAAAGTCACCAGCAAACCCAATTATATATCCAACCACTAGGGTCGAACCTAGGAAAACGATAAACATAGACAATATCGACGAAATCGAAGGTGTAGAAAACTTCACACACAAACCTCCCCCTCTCAAAATCAAAAATCCAGACAACTGGCTAGCATTGTCCAAACAACTAGCTGACAGGATAGTAGTCATCCTGAAAGCCAAAACCGTTGGCAATGACATCAGCGTGCAGTTGCAGTCAGCTAATGATTATCGGGAAGCGATCCGCTTCCTTACTCAAAAAAATATTCTATATTTCACGAACCGCCTCTATGAGGAAAAAGAGTACAGGGTAGTCATCCGTGAGGTCCAGCAAAACATCACGGACACCCAAATAATAGATGATCTACTGGAAAAGGGATTTCCAGTTATCTCTGTTCGACGAATGGGCAAAAAGACCCACAAATTTAATATGGTGGCAGTTAGCCTGCAAAACACCCCCAAAGCAAGAGAGATTCTCAATCTCACAAAACTATGCGCCCTAAGTGGCGTCACGGTTGGGCTTGCTCACCGTCATCCTAACCAGCTGCAATGCCACCGCTGCCAAAGTTTTGGACACCGTGCAGAGCGCTGCAATGCGCAGGGAATCACATCACATCGGATTGCAAACGCAATCCAGAGACAGACGGTGACCCCAAGTGCTGCAACTGCAATGGCCAGCACACTGCCAATTATAAGGGATGCCATAGGTTCCCCAAAATAAAACACCAGCAGAAAAACAGTAATGCCTCCACTGCTCCCCAAAATCAAACAACACCTAGCGATAATAACGCTAACATAAAGAGCACGCTGGAAATGCTCTCAAGCCCTGATTTCCTAGCCTTACTCTAAAGAATTTAGGGAATCAAGCCAACATTAGTATCCCTATCCTCCTTCTCCCTCAATAACAATTAAAGAACTTGTCGATGCAATAGTGACAAATGTCAATACGTGCAGAATGTGCACTTGGAATGCAAATGATCTAACGGGTAAAACGTCGGAACTGGAACAGTTCATGCGTACCTTAGACATTCATATAATGCTAATAAGCGAATCTCGAGTTTCCTCTCGACGTAGCTTATATATAAATGGCTACACTCTCCATCTTACCCCACGCCCTAATCGCGGTGCAGGAGGCGGCACAGCGATTTACGTAAGGCATGGGCTCGATTATACCGTCCTTGAAAGTCCAGATACTGAAAATCTGGAAGCAACATCCATCATCGTCGGCATAAACGGCGAAAAAGTCAAAATAACTAGCGTTTACCAATCATCATCAACGCCATTCCTCCCTGCGGACTATGACAAAATCCTTAACGAGGACATTCCCACAATACTCGGGGGCGACTTCAATGCCAAGCATCCAAGCTGGCACAGTCGAGTCACAAATCAAAGAGGCAAAAAACTGTTTGAATATATCACTCAACACAGACTGCCCATCCAAACATTAAGCCAGAACTCACCTACTTTTTTTCACAATGCTGGATACCGTCCTGATATTCTAGACTTTTTCATAGTCAACAAAATTGAGAAAGACATAGATATCTGAACCACATCAGAATTACAATCAGACCACAATCCAGTAATAATGGATATACATACAGAAATATCCAGACATGAGAGAACAACCAGAATCACTGATTGGAAACTCTTCAATAATTCCATCTCGAAACATGTACCGTCGATTCCGGCGATGCGTAATCGTGAAGGAATAGATGAGGGTATTAATATCCTCACAGCGGCTATTTATAGAGCCATTGAAGAATCCACATCAGTGAAGAAGGTCTCTCCGGGCGATCCGCTCAATATTCCAAGACATCTCCTAAACAAAATTAGGGAAAAAAATCGTGTCCGACGTAATTGGCAACGCACACGCTGTCGCCAAACAAAGCAGGATCTGAACAGATTGCAAAATCAAATTCAGAAAGAGCTTAAAGAAATCCGAAATGCCCGTTGGGCAAGGCGTATCGACGACGCCGCCCAACACAAACCGCAACTATGGAAGCTCACAAAGAACTTCACTAAAGCCAGAAAGCCGACTCCTGCTATCCATGGGCGAAACGGTCTCGTCTACTTTGCGGAGGCAAAGCCGAAGCCTTTGCGGATAGCCTCGAATCGCAATTCTCGCCGAACGATGAAACCACGAGTTATGAACTCCTGGATGAAATCGAAGAGGCGCTTCATCGTTTTGAACGATCTCCAAACTCCGTCCCTAAACCGACAACTTCACGGAAATTAAAGACCTAATCAAACTGGCGCCAAACAAAAAAGCGCCTGGACACGATAAAATCAACTACAACTGCCTCAAGAATCTCTCACTCAAGGCAATTGTATTTCTAGCAAATATTTTCAATGCCTGCCTAAGAACAGGATACTTCCCAAAAACGTGGAAACATGCCACAGTTATCCTTTTACCCAAACCGGGTAAAGATCCAAAGTTTCCACAAAATCATCGTCCCATCAGTTTACTCTGTACACTGGGTAAACTACTCGAAAAAACAATTCAAATACGATTGATCGAATGGTCAAATGACCACAAAGTCGTCCCAAACACACAATTCGGCTTTATAAAAGGCCTATCTACAAACAACCAGCTTGTACGAACCAGCGATTACATAATCGAAGGTTTTAATCGTAAACAAAGCACTTTAGCTATATTTCTAGATGTTGCCAAAGCTTTTGACCGCGTCTGGCATGATGGAATGATTTTCAAACTGCTAACCCTAAATTGCCCCACATATCTAGTGAAAATTCTCCAACAGTTTATCACCAAAAGAACATTCTCAGCACGTTACGATAGTGCTACTTCCGAACCGAGAGAAATGACAGCCGGCGTCCCTCAGGGATCGGTGCTCTCTCCCACCTTGTACAACATGTATGTACACGACATTCCAGCCCCTGAACACATACTAACGGCCCAATATGCAGATGACACCGCATACTTGTATCGTGGTAAAGCTATTTCGCATATGATGCGTAAAATCCAAACCGCCCTCGATCAACTCGAGGAGTGAACGCTTGAATGGCAAATCTCAATAAATACAGAGAAAAGCCAAGCCATTTTTTTCTCCCAGGGTCGCTCGATACCCATTGACAACCTCACTTTCAAGGACACAGCCATTCCATGGGTCGACCAGGTTAAATACCTCGGTCTTCAAATGGACAAAAGATTAAATTGGAATAAACATGTCCAATCGACCATCTCGAAAGCCAAACAAGCATTCGGACAACTTAAAACACTACTGCTCGATAAAAATCAGCTTTTCCTCTCCAGTGAAATCCATCTATACAAGGCAATCATACGGTCAAAAATGACATATGGCTGCCCTGCATGGATTACTCTCTCCAAAACGCAGATGAATATGTTGGAGGCCACACAGAGCAAAATGATCCGTAGGATTGTTAACGCACCGTGGTACGTCTCCAACAACCAACTGCGCTCGGAATTAAACATTCCTAGAGTCCAGGACTTCATCCATCAGCTGGCCCTCAGCCACTCTACCAAATTTGACCTCTGCCTTCTGCAGGATCACATTGAGTTACAACGCCCACTAGGCAAAAGAAAACGTCCTTTACAGCTAGACGATTAATCACCCATCACGGCAATACACTTTTTTCAAAAATTTTTGGTAAATTCAACAAAATTTTAAAACTTTTAAAACTATTACTCCTCATCATGATATAAAATTCACACTTGTGCATTTACTCAGTCATTCTACAGTCATTAAACTATCCAAATCAATAACCTGCTAAGAAAATTTATTAAATAAAATTTGTAAAGCAAGGGAGTGGAGTTTTAGTCAGTAAGAATCTGACACTACCTAGAGGATCGGCCTCTAGGTGTCTTATGCAAGATCTCTCCACTTCCACGAAAACAAAAAAAAAACCTTCTGTGATTTGGTTGCCATCGTTTCGGCGGCCAGTAGTTCGTCGTAGTGGAACCTGCGTTGGTTTCGAGGTGAGGACCTCTTAATACCGCTAATTGTGATTATGGCGCAGGTCTTCTCTAAGGAATTGTAGTCCACTGTCACGTGAACTTTTTTATCGATGAGATTCTTGCGTAGGAATTCACGCGCCTCGAGCATCGATGAAATATACCTCGCCTCTTTAGCTTGACGTTCAACAGCTCTTAACTTATCAGGGCCAATCTTCATAAATACTATCGGCCAGTCGACGCATCTGGCTTTCAACGTCACCTTCCAATAACCGAATTTAATCTATGCTGCACCCTATTATTCAATCTGATTAAATTAATAATATATAACTTCAACCAGTCAAGTCAACGTGAACCAAATAGTCTTACTTCTGCAAATAAGTGAAGCTATAGATATGAAAATTTTTTATTTTTTTATACTTAAAAATAATATAAATTTCTTTTTCTATTCTCCTATTTAATATATTGTTATTGCTTAATTTACTTTATCATTTCTTCCTTCTTTCTTTACAGTTTACTGTTCGTTAGCACACTCACCTATCATGTAGCTTTTTGGTTGCCAAATCTACTTCTTTTTCTTCGTTTTCCCATCCTAACTTTGCCAGGGTCTTTATCCCAGTTTACGAAGGAACCATCTTCCCTCATCCATTCAGTCACATTTTTGTGACCTACCCTTTCTTACACGCATATTCCTTTACCAAATGTTTCCATGTATATTTTTCTTTCACACATAATATACATTTTCCGAAACTTTCTCTTACCAAGAAGCAAATCAAAGTTCTCTAATATTCTCTGAAAATTATTTGTATATATTTTATTTGTTAGCCATACATTTACTTTTGTACTGCATTTAAATTATTTGAGGATAATACCTACTACTGCCTACTTATAAATATATACATTTTCACGTTTTTAATTAAAATAAATGGGGAACCAAAGCTATCATAAAATCTACAAGAAACATTAAATGCCATTTACAGCATTATACGTTTTCTTTACGACTTGTAATCCTCACTCGTTACGAGAATAAGACTCAAACAATATATTATCAAATCGCGTGTTAATTCACAATAATTCGATAAACTGTCAGATGATGTATATTCATTGCCGTCCTTATCGGTATTCCGGCGCAATGGTTCACCTGTTCCATGCAGCATTTCATGGGATTAATTAGCATAATACTCTGGCGATAGAAAACTTTTTATTTTTCAAAGACAATATGATGAATCACGTTCTTTATATTGTATTTCATCCACGTCGTCTCAGCGAGCTCGTTAGGTGAGTGCCGTTGACAATAAATTTTGATCAATGAATGCATCGGGAATATTTTAATTGGAATGCAGATATTAAAAACCGACCGACTTCGAGCATTAATCTCGAGTCCCCATCTACATCCACTTCACATTTAGATTTCTCCCAGATAGGTTTGATAAGTGTCAGGTGCAATTACATGCTCACGCGATGCACTGTGTTTCGAAAAATCGGAGCATCTCGCATACCAGTTCTTGGTTTATTTATGAACTAGACGTGTATTTAGAGAAATTACACCTCTGCATACTTTGATCTCCAAGTGCTCATTACTAAGTAGACTATTATTAGTCGCTGGCCGATTTGTTAAGCGGGTACAGCTCGGCGGATTTGTTTGCTAATATTTGGTTGCAAAAGAGGAACCAATTTACGACCCACAATGTAATCGTCGCGTTCTCGTCTAAAGACTGGTCTTTAAATAAATAGAGGAGGATGTGTGTAATTAAGGTGCAACACGAATCATTAGTTCAGTTAATAGACTTTAACGAGACATGAGATAGCGATTTGGATTATATCGCAGTTGATTTTAATTTGTGTGTGTGTGTGTTGGTATAACAACATTTAGATGAATAATGGTCAAATTAAAAATTTGATCATCTGTAATGAAATTTTGCAACAGCTTTTAATTATTTTGGCTTTAAAAATAGTGTTTTTGTTTCTATTTTTAAAGCCAAAATAATTAAAAGCTGTTGCAAAATTTCATTACAGATGATCAAATTAGTGAGAGCTTGAAAAATGTATTTTAATTAGCCATCTACTTTTAGTATTGCGTTATTCAATACAATAGAATTATAATTTATCTATTGTTTAACTCAGCCAATTATTGTCCTGAATAAATGTTATTATTATTGCATTGTCACGATTATTGCGACTCCTCCTAAGAAGTCAGAATGAAAAGTAACATTTGTATACCTATGTAAATTGAATGAAAATCCAAAATAAAAGCTAAAAAAATAAAAACAATATTACTATTTATTATTTAATTATTTATTATTATTTCAAGAGATAAGAGATTGTTTTTCTCTTATCTCTTGAAATAATAATAAAGATACTTGCACCAATAATAGCATTACCAATTTGGGAACGAGTTTGAAACATGTTTATTATGCCCGCAGTGTTCAATCCGTTCATATCTGTATCTGCGTACGTCGGAGGAATTTTTCATTACGAAAGCGGCGATATTAGGTTCGATTTTTATGATCGCCGGAGCGTGCAATCAAATTGCATCTTACATACCAATATTCGGTCAGAAACAATGACTACCACACCGCCGTATTGGCCGGCTTTCAGGATCGTTAAACACGAACCACGTCAAATATTGATTTTACCTCGAGTACCTCGAGTGCGGCAATTGTGCAATTAATTGCTCGAGCATCGTCACGAGTTAATTAAAATTTGTATGTCAACAGTGTAGACTCGTTTGATGAAAGGATCTCTCGATATGGAAACACTCGATTTCTTGCCGCTGAATGAATGAAATGCGAATGTTTTACGTAATGTGTGGAGGAGAATGGTTGGTGGTTTTAATGTTGATCACAACTAAACTAGAACAACACGTGATACGTGAACTGCACGAAACCATTAAAACTATTATAGGGTTGTATTTTAATCAAATCATTCTTAGAATTTGTAGTATTAAATATCGCCGTGATAAATTCTCTCTACTTAAATCAAAGCAACTTATTTTCGAAATAATACCTTCTCCTACATATAGTTAATTTGAGACTATTAGATCTTATGATCCATAAAGGGTTTCCCAGTTTTATGATGAGCCTCGAATATCTCTCAATAAGTTTCCTTTTTGAAGACGCAGAGGTAACAGAATGTAGAATTATATTTGGAATAGGGATTATCATTCAAAGATTTATCAATGTTGGCTAGAGTAAATACAAAATGCCTTCAATACTATATTGCAAAATAGCAAAGATTAGATTAGTATCCATGTAGCAAATATTCTATCTATTTTCATTAAAGTCACTAACATAGCAACTAAAAAACAAGAGCTGCGCTATTAAATAATTTTGTAATTTTTATCCTAAGCTGTATTTCTAGAATTGGCGGATGCTCCATATAAAATAAACTTCTTGTGTATTCCAAGAAATTTGAGTTCTAAGCGCTCCGGACTTCATACCGATTACGACCTGTTTATGTGTGCACGTGCTCATTATATAATACTTTCACAAACATCCTACAAAATGTATGTTAACTTTTTAGAACAATCTTAAAATTAATTATAAATCATTTTAATCATTTTGGAATTTTATAAACTCGAATAGTTAAGTTCCCCAATCTCTGAATCTTTTGTACATAATGGGACAGATAATAAATAATACACAGAATATTATGGATTTATTTGCTGAACACTTTGTCGCCGTATATGGCCAACCCTTGCATAACTTGCCCTTACAAAGCTTAGAAAAATATTTGTATGACCATATTAACTAACTTCAATAAGGCTTCTAATATTTACATTACAAATGTTCTAGATGAGCTGACCAAACTGAGCTACCAAGTGTACGGATCATGATAGATTCTGTTAAAGCATCGTGCTTTTTTTCTTCAGCCACCAAATATGGCTATTTATTAATCAATCTTCAATGTCTAGAATATTTCCCTCGATTTGAAAAAATGCTCTAGTAACACCTATATTTAAAAATGGGAAAAAACTTAGTAAAAATCTATCGGCCGATCTTCATTCTTTCCTTTATTCCAAAGATATTCGAGAAAATTATTACGCGAAGTCTCTGATTGTTTTTCTAGTGTTATATCCAATAGACTACATGGTTCCAGAAGCGGTTGTGCTACTTGGAGTAATGTACTTACTTACGGACAATTCATCATGGACTCTCTAGAAAGTGGCCATGAAGTTGACTCCGTACATACAGACTTTTCAAAAGCCTTAAAATTGATTCCATCATTTTTCCATAAATTGACGTAGTTGAGCTGATTTCGGGCTCAAATGACTTCTTATTTCAAATTAGGAGAAGTAAAACTCTTGTTATGATCCACTTCTTTATTTTCAGATAACTGACACGTGTTTCGGTCCTTGCGGATCATTATCAAAGTTAAAACTAAATTGTTCTTCTTATTTGTGTTTGGCGCCAGTTTTTCCGGGCCGTCGACTATTTGAGCAAAGGAAATTCTTTCTCACCTGGTAGAAGATTTTGTTTTTCCCTGAAGACGTGTTATTGCAGCCTCTATAACTGGCAGGGTGTTCGCCTCCACAATTGGCGCACATAGCTTTATTTCGCCTGGTCTTGTGTAGGTGTGTGACGGTTTTTCGCCAGTACACTTGATAGAGAAGACCATGGCATTCTCCTTCAGAAGCACAAACACTTTGGTATTGGCGGTACGATTTTTGAGTGACTTTAATCTTATTTTGTTAGTAGAACTCAATCTGTTCGATTAGGTAGTTTTTTCTCAAAGCTGCGTCGTGGAAACGCCTACTGGAGGAGGTGAACGATCCGTGGGGTCTGCCCTACCGGGTTGTAGCTAAAAGGATGACCCAACTCCGTCCTAACCCTGCCATGATCGCGCCAGAAGGCATGCGCATAGTCTTGGAGGCATTGTTCCCCAAAGGTGAGCCCCACAATTTCCCAACGAGGCGTTAAGAAGCTACGTACTCAACTCAGCATCTCACGTCATGGAGCTCTTCAATCTATGCCTTCGAAGAGGAGTTTTCCTCCAGGCCTACAAAAGGGCGCTACTGGTTCTCCTGTCCAAGGGCAATAAATCGCCTCCTAGATGAAGCGAACATGCTGGAGAGGCTTATTCGAGACCGACTCAACTTATGGATCAACGAGAACGGGGGTTTCTCCTCGAATCAGTACGGGTTCCGCAGGGGTCGCTCGACTACTGATGCTGTCCTAAAGGTGCGCCGGCTGGCAGACGAGGCCAACGAGGGAACACGGAGGGTGAGAAGGCACTGCCTGGCGATCGCAATTGATGTCAGGAACGCCTTCAATTCGATTCCTTGGCAGATGATCATCGACTCTCTACGCAGCAGAGACGTCCCGCAGCACCTGATGGCGATATCGGCCGACTACTGGAAGGAAGCCACAAGTATGATTGGGAGGTGGATGGACTCCGTGGGACTGGAGGTTGCAGCCCAGAAATGGGAGCGGTCTGGCAATCAAGGCGCCGGGTTGGTCGGAAGGATGTGAGGATCGAGGTACTGGGGCACGAAGTGGAGGTATGCCACTCACTGAAGTACCTGAGGGTCCATATTGAGCCTAACACACTCTGTAGCTCACATGTGGCGGAAGCATCTCAAGGAGCGACGCAAGCTACAAGGGCCATTACCAAGCTCTTGGCCAATGTAGGCGGTCTATCGGAAGGGAAGAGAAGGCTCCTCGCGGGAGTAGCGAGGGCGAAGCTCCTGTATGCCTCCCTAGCATGGGCAGCATGCGTTGGCGCGCAGAGAAATCGGGACCGTCTACGGAGGGCGCTCCGCCCTAGCGCAATACGGGTGGCAAGGTGCTATAGGACGACTTCTACTGACGCAGCTGAAGTTCTGGCATCATCGCCTTGACCTGACCTGGACATACTGGCCAGACAGGAGATCCACGTAACCGTGCGGACAGAGGGCCCTAAGGGGGTGGCGAGGAAGGAGGCGCGTGACCAATTTATGGAGAGGTGGCAGGCGAGGTGGACCAGGAGCCCAAACGTATCATGGACCAGAAGCCTTATTCCCCGCCTGGATGCATGGCTGAGCAGGAAACATGGAGAGCTTAGCTTTCACCTCTCTCAGCTCATGACGGGACACGGTTGCTTCCAGGAGTATCTCAATAGGGTTGGGAAGATAGATTACGGCAATTGCGTATGGTGCCCGGGAACCCAGGACGATGCACGGCATACTTTCTTCGTATGTCAAAGGTGGAGCGATCAGCGCTATGCACTGGAGTGTGCCGTGGAGTCCGAGTCTGTCGACGCTCGGACAGACCTTGCTGAGAGATGCCCTGGTCTGGGAGGCGGCGGAGACAGCCGCCAAATCTATACTGGAGGCGAAGGAGGCTGCCTTGGCGGAATCTGCGACCATGCTGGTGACCGACGGATAATGGAGGAGGTTTATATGTTAATGTTAATGTTATCTGTATGTAATTATGTAATATATGTATGTATAATTAATTTATAATAAAATGGCATCAGGCGATTAAATGTAACGGTTCCGCCGGTGTCTTCTGAATTCAGGGGGCGCACTGTTGGTCGTGCTCGGCCAATCACGTTCCTCAACAAAAAAAAGGTAGTTTCTTCTCATCGGAGTTTAATGTTACTTCTGTGGTACCACAAGGGTCGCATTTTGAACCATTACTGTTTAATCTTTTTATAAACGATGTGGTCAATGGTTTCCTCCACTCAGAATGTCTGTTCTTCGCCGATGACATGAAAATATTCAAAGATATTACATGTAACGAATCTCCGCAGTTATTACAACAAGATCTCCATCGATTAGATTCCTGGTGTCTTCTAAATGAAATGAATCTCAACATTGATAAATGTTTTATTATTACATTTTCAAAAACGAGACCTCAACTACTAGAAATAACGTTATAAATGGCACTCAACTCTTTAGGGTAACGTCGATTAAAGACCTTGGCGTTATGTTTTCCAACAACTGGAGTTTTTCTGATCACATAAGCAACATTACATTGAAAGCGTATCGTGCACTAACGTTTTTAAAAAATAATAGTGGAGAGTTAAAAGACATTAAAACTATAATTATTCTTTACTCGTCTCTAGTTCGCCCTCATCTAGAATATTATTCTGTAATTTAGAATCCTTTTACTCGTTATGACATTGATAGTATTGAGCGTGTTTAGAAAAAATTTATAAAATTCCTTATGTACAAATTCCAGTTATCCAGTATTTACCCGGATCTTTTAAAACGATTTAAATTGTCGCCCTTAGAAATCCGAACGATACACACCAATTTCCAACATTGGGTTAAAAAGATTTTAATGTTTTGGTGAAGGGATTTGCTAAGTAGATTTCATATTCACATTCCGTAGAGAAACTTACGATCTTCGTTCTTCTTTAAAGAAATCTATTACAAGACTGACTACTGTAGGCATTTTGGATTGGCACGAATCGCAAAAAATTGCAATGCGTTCCACATTGACTTTTTTAATACTAACTGGACTAGACTACGGTTTTTATTACGTCGTAATCAAAATAATTTTTAATCAAAATAATTTTTAATGCATGTGCGTATATTTGATGTTTTCAATTCTTTGCTATGTGAATATATTTTATTTATATTTTATTTTGTTATGGCCCTGACTGTAAATAAATAAATAAAATATTCACAATCTTGGCCTATCAAATAAATAATGTATTTCTCATATCTTAACGTACTCTTGACTCATCCCAATAAGATTTACACTGACGTAACGTAATCTTGAAGTACCCCAATATTGTTGTTATTGTTCTAACACACTCTTCACAATAAATATCAATATCTTATCTTTTCTTACTCTTTACCTATTCCAATATATTAGTCAATATCCTAGCGTACTTTTGCATTATTTCGATTAATTATTAATTACCCTAACGTGTTCTTATTCTGAGCTAATAAAGTATTCATTTTTCTAACATAGTTTTGACCGAGACTAATACATTATTCATGGCCCTAGCATACTCTTGACCTATCCCAATTAATTACAAATTGTCCTAGCGTACTCTTGACCTAGGCTAAAACATTACAAATTGCCCTAGGGAACTCTTGACCTATCCCAATTATTTATTCATTGCCCTACCGTACTCTTGACCTAGGACAATAAATTAAAAAGTACCCTAACGTATTCTTGACCTAGGATAATAAATTATTAGTTGCCCTAGCGTAGCCTTGACCTATCCCAATTACATATTCATTGCCCTAGCGTGTTCTTAACCTATGCTAATAAGTCATAAATTGTCTTGGTGTGGTTAAGCGTACGCTAATGTCAATAACTTGTGCATTGCTCTAGCGTATTTTGATCTATATTATTAAATTGCTCATTAACCTATCAAGGGATACTGAAAATAGAATTGAAAATAGAATTGTATAATGCCAAAAAAAAAAAAAAAAAAAAATAGATAAAAATGCCAATTAAAAAACAGCTGAAATTGTTTTGCATCGTTGACTAATGGATATTGGTAAAACAGCAGAAACAGTCGAAAATTAGCCATTCTGACATTTTTATATAGATATAAGAAGGTGAATGTTTTGTTATTTTGTTTTTTGTATTATGTGTTTTTATATGATTTTTGCTTGATTTGACGCCCAGATACCTTAGCATGTTACTGATACAACCCCATCAGCCAGGCTCCATAAAACCCTGTCCAAAGACCATGCCAACAGCATCTGGCTAATAAAAATCCTGATGGGAGTTATGTAAAAGGGCTCAAGGAAAGTCTCAATGTGCTGTTAAAGACGCACTTCCTAGGCTCAACATCTGTGGACCCCCAAGAAAACACTGCGTAGAAAAAGCAAATGCAAGGCTGATAAACCCACCACCAAAAAAAAAAATTGAATAGGCAGTTAATAGCTTTAACCTGATCAAAGCACCAGGCCCAGATCGCGTTTTACCTGCACTGCTGAATCAGGGGTATATACAGGGTTATTCACGCTATACGGCATGGAATATTGCGGCTAAAATACGTAACTTACAAAAAGTTTCACTTTGGGGATATATGGGGGTCTATTAGGGCTACTTTTTAAAATTAATTTCATAATATACAGGGTGTCCCAAAAACTCTAAAAGTATCAAAGTTGTGTTTTTTTAAATGGAACAACCTGTATTTTATTGTATTTTTGGATTCCTCGATCGAAATAAGTGTGTGTTTTAATAAGGTTTTTAATGCCTAAACCTTAAGGTTTTTGAAATAATTTGATATTTGTAAAAAACTAACCTAATTTTCATATTTTAACAACTTTAAAAGTAATTAACTTATGTATTTACCCTGTAATGTAACAATAGATCATATTTTATTTTTCAAGTATAATAAACTTGCCATCTTATACAGGGTGTAAATAAATTGAAATTAAACAAATGAGAACTTCAAGTGGCTATATTTTTTAATTTATTAGCAAATTCACTTTTTAATTTCATATCGAATGGTATTTATATCTTAAGTCTTTAGTCTTTTCGTTTTTACAGAAAATGCCAAAATATTGTTTTACTTTTTAAATAAAAATTTTAATGCATCTAGTTTCCTATAGTATTTAGAAACGTTAGATAATTAATTTAGTCTGTCACTTTAGTTTTCAAAGCCTGTCTTTTATTACAGTTGTGTTATTTTGCGTTCTTGTATTAGAAAATCGGATATCTGATTTTGACTAATACTCGGATTTTCGATAACTGAACTTACTACTGTAAAAATATTTTCTTCATCCTCAGTGATATATTTTCTTATACTAGCTTTTTTTATAACTGACCCTTCCAATGTCTTTTAACTGGTTTAATAGTCTCAAAAACGGCTGGCTTATGATGATTTCTTTCGGGAAACCTTTGAGTATAAACTCGAAAAGCCAATAAACAATTTTGGTGCCATTCTCCACGTATAAAAATAATGTTAATACCCTCTTCTTTTGAGTTAATCTTCATTTTTACTAAGAAATACAACAACGACATTCAAACAATAACGATTACTAACGATCTAACACAAAAACTCAAAATAACACAACTATAACAAAAGGCAGGCTTTTCAAACTAAAGTGATAGACTAAATTAATTATCTGTCGTTTCTAAATACCATAGGAAACTAGATACATTAAAATTTTTATTTAAAAGGTACTAAAATGGTGCAATAAATAATATTTTGGCATTTTCTGTAAAAACGAAAAGACTAAAGACTTAAGATATAAATACAATTCGATAGGTAATTAAAAAGTGCATTTGTTGATAAATTAAAAAATATGGCGTTCCATTTAAATAAATGAAGTTATAGCCACTTAAAGTTTGTTTAATTTCAATTTATTTACACCCTGTATAAGATTGCAAAGTTATTATACTTGAAAAATAAAATATGATCTATTGTTACATTAATGTGTAAATTTGGTATACATAACTTAATTACTTTTTAAGTATTTAAAATATGAAAATTAGGTTAGATTTTTACAACTATCAAATTATTTCAAAACCTTAAGGTTTAGGGGTTTTTAATACCTAAACCTTAAGGTTTTTGAAACAATTTGATAGTTATAAAAATCTAACCAAATTTTCATATTTTAAATTTTATTAAAAACACTCACTTATTTCGATCGAGGAATCCAAAAATACAATAAAATACAGGGTGTTCCATTTAAAAAACACAACTTTGTTACTTTTAGAGTTTTTGGGACACCCTGTATATTATGAAATTAATTTTAAAAAGTAGCCCTAATAGACCCTCATATATCCCCAAAGTTAAACATTTTGAAAGTCACGTATTTTAGACACAATATTCTATGCCGTATAGCGTGAATAACCCTGTATAATATCCCCATACTTGCAGGCAGTTTACGAAGCTAGATTTATGCTAGGCTATAGTCCAAAGTAATTGAAAGAGGCTAAATGGATATTTATCCCCAAAAAAGGGGATAAGGCCATCCGGTGAGGCAAAATCCTACCGCCTAATTAGCCTAGACTAATTTCTTCTAAAAATCATATAGTGTAGTACCCTAAAGACAAATCCGCTTGCTTCATAGGCAGCATGTTGCCTATCGACATGGCAAATTTATTGTGGATGCACTGCATAGCCTTATAACAGGCTAGAACATGAAGAGATTATATTAGGTATTTTCGTAGATATTGAAGGTGCCATTGACAACACAACCTTCTAATCTGTGGATAAGGAGCCAATAAGAAGGGCAACGCCATACCCACAATAAGATGGATCAAGGCAGTACTAGAAACCGTAAGATAACTGCAGGTATAGGGAATGAATCAGAAACGGTGACAACAGCAAATTGGTGCCCAGCCTATGGTTCGTGCTATACTGTATCGTTGTGGATGACCTCCTCGCCCTTGGTCTATGAAGGTTATTGTACACAAGATTATGCCGACGACAAAGCAATTGCTATGAGGACTAAATATACCAACATCGTATCGTCTCTAGCCCAAGGCGCCCTTAATACCATAGTAAAACGGGGTCTGAGGAACGGCTTCAATGTCAATCCTGAAAAAACTATGGCAGCACTAATCGTAAGAAACTGAACCAAGGCCCACCACAAAGTGAAAGGACATGAAATAACGATGTCCAAGAAACATCTAGGTTTAACATTGGATAGAAAACATAATTGTAACGGACACCTAGAAAAAATAATATGCTACAGAGATACTACGAATATGCCGCAAGCTCTTTGGCAGATCATCAATGATACATTGATTGTACATTATGGTAGTAGTAAGACCCATTATTACATATGGCTTACTGGTATCATGGGTCAAGGCTAAACAAGCAATGGCATAAAAGAAGCTTTACTTTAGAGAATGGCCTGCCTTGGCATCACATGAGCCTATGCATACCACGCCCTCTGTAGCAATGGAAGCTTCACTAGACCTACTTCCCCTACATCAATAAATCATCAGAAAAGAAGGTCTAATGAGTTTGCTAAGAACATAGGTACTTAAAAATTCTGATCATGATTATACCATAGTTCCTACAAACGCCGTCAGACGTAATGCCGACCAAATTATTGACAGTGCCAAGTCAAGGGTTACAAGCTCAGTTTAATGTGGGTAAAAGGGCGCGGTAGTATAATAGGCAACCAAAATGCAAATATATTAGCCAGGGAAAGAGCTACGACTATCCTGATCGGGGCAAAATCCATATGTAGGCTCACATAGTACATAGGAAAGTCGTTATCCAGGAGTAGGAAAAAGTGTAAAACAGGTAACTGGATAAACACACCGGGCCAAATATAATCCAAAATGTTTATTAACCTCTTGCCAAGCAGAGCTAAACAACCCTTGTACTTACTAAAAGCGAGATAAGACTATTCACAAGTCACCCTACAGGATATTACCCAGGGAACACCACTTGTAGACTAGGCACATGTATTTATTTATTTACTTATCTTTGGTCTTCTTTCTTAAATAGTACATATACGAACAAATTATTAAAAAAAAAAATTATACATAAAATTTTGACCGAAAAAAACACGGGCGGAGTTCACAATTAACTATGATGTATTGGGTGTGAGTGGAACCCAATACATCACCATGATTTTGAGGCAGCAAGGACCATCCTCGACATCTGGAAAATTTGATTTCTATTTTTGTTTTATTTTATGCGAGTGTGTTAGATTAACCCTGACCGGAGAAATGGTGATATCGCCAGAAAGGATCAGGGTATGGCCTCTTAGGAAGTTAATTGACCTTACCAAGAAAATTGACTTCCTGGGAATAGTACTGTAAGGCTGCCTATAGCCAAACGACCCCGTATAATCTAATCTGATCTAGATATTACCATAAAGGTGCCATCTATTAGCTGAGCGTTGCACTAGAACCCCGTTTGAGTGTATACCCACCGACTAATCAAGGGAACTGTAAACAGCGACAATTATATCAATAACAATGTGCACATTTAATTATAATTGCCTCTCAACAACACACCTTTACGGAAATATCTGTATGACGGTATATCCGGAAAGTTAAATACACCAAATTATAACTCGTTTCCCTATTTCCAACTGGGCTACGCACGAAACCACTCTTTACACAAATTAAAATTATTAAAATGTATTTCTTTATGATTTTTTTTGTATATAATATGTGGACGGTTCTATCTTTCATTCTTCACCCTGTTATCATATGATAAATGATATTCAAGATAATAACATACAAATTAAAAATAATATCAAAATTTATATAACGACTAACGATTAAAGTTTCTTTTGTATTTTTTTAACCAAATTTTAGTTTGGATAGCGGAATGCCTATTTTAATAAATGAAAATCGAACAAATAGTAATACCAAAATAAAACCAAAGATCAAATCATTCATCTGCTTAGATTATGTTCTATATTACATAATTCGCCGTCAGTTATTCCTTGTTTGGAAACTGTTTTTATAGTTAGAGTTCTAAAGAGGGAACAACTATTTTCTACGCAATTTAGGAATTATCAGTCGTTTTCTATTATAAGTACAGTTTTTGGCTACAATCATCAATACATTATTTATTAGTAGGTATTTAGATTGCACTATCAAAATCTGTTAATCAAAATATCACTAGAAATCAACTAAAGTAAAAACAATGCAAATTTCTCATCCGGATTATTGTCTCAATCACATGGTCTGATATTAATGGTCTGTACTCATGGGGTTATACAGTTAAGTTTTATGAAGATCGGTACGTACGTTTAGAATTTTGTTTTCTAATCATAGCTCATAACTCACATAGTTGTAAAATTTTCAATCTTTTTCACAACAATATCCCACATTTTTTCTATACCTGACTTATCCTCATTTCATACCTGGCTTTTATCAAAAAACCTAATGCTTTGTTTCTTCATGGTATATCCCTTTTTGCTTAATAAAAATGTTCACTGCAGCATCTTCTTCCAATACTTCTTCGTTATGTATTCCTCATTTGTTCTACACCTTAATTATCCGACATTGGGATTAGACCTGGCTCTTGTCAAAAAACCTAATCATTAGTTCTACATGGTTGATTATGGTCAAAAGCAAAAATATCTCTTCGCTTCCAATATAAAAGCAATCAGGTGATATTAATGCCTATCAACTTCTCATTTTATTGCATGCCGCCATGCTTGTTTTAGCAAAAACTGTCAAAGCCAGGGACGTTATCAGGCGTAAAAACTCTGACGAAGAAAATTGAGCAAAACGTAGCCGGTATTTATGCACATGTCCGACGCCAGCTAGCAAAACGGCTTTGGATATTTTCCACCATTTACGACGTTCATAATAATAGACCGCAGATTTATAGCGAGGCGTTGAATATGAAACCCGATCGGCTATAAAAGCGGCGAAGGGTCTGGGGACGTGAAAATTAGACTCCGAGATGCGTAGTCATGCGGTATAAAACTGGCTGAATGTGCATAATAAGAATCTGATAAAGGAGTTTTGTAAATGACGTGGAATGCAGCAATGTACCTGCTTGCATAAAGTAGATTATAGCAGGTAACACGCATGCGGCCGTGTTCCCATGCTCCGGGGATGCATTCGATGCATTAGCGCCAGCTTTATTACAGATAAGGTGAATCCACTCACACACCCGATCAGAGAAACAATAAAAAAAAGAAGAAACGTCATGAAATGGACGGGATGAAAGGGCCCTGCGGACATTTGTCTTCACTTAATATTCTGTCACGGAACAAAAGGAGAATTATTCGGCCGTCAATTGTGACGATCGCTCACTTGACTCCTGGTATTTCGTTCCTATACAAATATAATGTTATCTCGAATGTTTGTAAATATCGGAACTTCACTCTGTACAGATTAATGCGGAGGAGAGATTCAGGGACGTCACATAATGCACATGTTTAATTGCCGCCATTCAATTGTAATTCCGACATCTTTTTTTATTGCCTACGGTTGATGCCCACGGCATATATAATTAGCTTTTAAAAACTTTAATGGTATTCAGGCTCACCGTTCGATTGTGTCTAATAGAAAACAGGGTCTTAAATTGATGGAATTTATTTTTAAAGACCCACCTTAAGTTAATTATTGCCTATAAGGCTATTTCAACAATGCCATTTATTTATAAACCGTTTTCAACTTTCAGTATCTAGGTATTTAATTTTCAAAGAAAGCCATCTATTAGTATTCAAAGCTACCATCAGAAGACATTTGCTAAATGTTTCTTTGCACGGCATTCAAAGATTAGTACTACAAGACGATTCATCCATAATTTAGCAAAGTGTAGTGATGATAGTTCTTCACACTGCACCTCGTATCACATTCGCACACACACCAAATAGTATGTAATTTTATGCATACCTCGCGTTATTAAAAACGATTTCCAGTTTTTGTTTATATTAACACCGTCCGCCTCGGCACGTAGTCAACCATCTGTAACATAAAATAAAGGAAACAAAATTAGCCTTGTTGTGGCCGAAAGGTGGAATTGGTTACAATTTAAGCTGGGAACAACCATTTCGAGTCGCGGCTTATTATTTCGGCGAGTATAGATGTGGTCGGGTTCGATACACGATCTGAAAGAATTCACGCTCGCAAGACTTAAGCGACTTAAGTCGCGTTGTTTTTGTTGCTTTCCTTTACGCCGCATACCTGGGCAAACGTTATGCGGCTGCGCTCAATTTATGATACGCTCATCCGACATTTTGCGCAAGCCCTTTTCTTCGCGGCGGAGTCTTTAAATTATGACTTAATGAGGGGTTTAGAGAGGTGTCGACGTTTTTAAGTCGACACGGTGACTAATGCTTATGTTATTGTAGAGACATAATCTTACCTAACCACAAAAAAGAAATTAAAATTTAAAAAGTATTTTATGACTTGTTCAAAACACAAATACATATTTTGGAAAGGGATGATGATTTACTTAATATACAACCGGGCCAACAATATTTTTACCGGTCGACATAAACACAAAGCTTTTCATACGATAAATTAAATTCTCACTTAACCCGTGGTGAAACATTTTTATGTTAACATAACAAAACAAAAACCAAGTGTTTTAATTAATCTTTCTAATTAATGAAGCTTTTCACTTAGTATTAATATGCGTCATCAACTATCACTTTCTGCAGTACTTACACATACTATATAGTCCATCCGTTGGATCTTCCGTCCTACGTCACAAAATATCGCTTCGAGAAACGACACAAAAACATTCAGTCTGATAAAGTAAACCAAATGCGTTAGAAAAATAACGCACAGTAAAACTTTCGTAGTTTTTTGAAGCGATAGTTTGTGACGTACGACGGAAGATCCAACGAACAGACTATATACTATTTAATCCAGTTTATGAAAAAAATATTACATCATTGATGTAGTAAAATATTATTTATGTAAGTTTTTATTTTATAAAAGATGCATTTTACTTAAACTCGTTATCCATTATAAAAATTCACTTGAACATTACAGATTCCAACATGTACACTAACTCAACTCTCCGACCAGTTGAATGATGATGAAAAATGCATTACAGACTTACAACGCATAACTAGATAATTAAGGGAAACAAGACGCATCCATTTTCGTCATGACTTGGATGTAGCAATTCCGGCCAGTTCAGGAGGAACAAGCTGTCAGAATCTATGATCTATGAATCTAAAGATTACGGCTTAACATGGGCAAAACGATGTTCCACGTTTCGACGCGGGTAAAAATGTGTGCAGCGGCCAGTCGGTTTCAATAGAAAGAGAGGCACGATGGGCTCCAGTAATTTTACATGTGCTGTATGTATACAGTGGAGATATAATTTATTATCTAATTCAACGTTAGATATTCGAAAGTTTTCATCTCGTTTATATAATTCAACGTTATCAATACTATTCAGATTTATGAAAGATGTTTAAAAGTATATGTTCGAAACAAAAATTAATATTTATTATCAAAATTTTGGTTTTGTCACCTCACAATAGACTAAACGGTTATTACTGTCATTTTCCACTATGACTCTATTTTAATGTAATGTTTACCTTAGAAAACCTTCTTTACTTATGTAAAAACTTTATTCCTTATCATTTTTGCATAGATATTCTTGCAAAATTTATAATCGTCTTCTAAATAACATATACATCATCATTTTAGAAATATTCACCCGACTAAAATATCATATTCATGAAGAATGTTTTTTTTTCGAGTGTAATAGATGCTCGTGTTGTTTATTACATTACAAATTCATTTAATTATTGTTTCTCTGCCAACAATACTCACAGGCCGCTTTCGATCTACTTTGGATCTTATCAACGCAGTGCATTTGATGATATGGAAAAGTTTTGCTATGAAGTTTTATAACTGAAATTAAAATTACTCTCATCGAATTTTGGAAGGTATTTTTAAATCTAATCTAATCTAATTGCAAAGACAGGCGGAGTAACCGGCATTTAGAATACTAAATCATAACTAAATAAACCAGTGATGTCAACAGCTTACCTGATAGAATTTACGCATTTAACTTATAGAATGAATTATTCAAAATGTACTAATTTTGATTGTAAAAAAAACTACCTACAGAATTTCAAGTTGATTTATCTGGCATTAAAGAAATGATCATTTAAAACTAACTATTTCAAAAAGTTTTCAGTAATTTATTGGGCGAGGTAATGTAGTACTCAAATATTATTAACGCTTAAAATATATGAAAAGAATGTAAGAGTAGCATCCATATCTAAGAATCTTATTTGAAAATATTAACTTCCTCTCTCTTTTTTGGCTGTTTGAATTTGCTTTAAAAATTTAACATACTGTACTCGTTAGAATCTTGAAATATTAGTTTATTTATTTATTTATTTATATAAGGATGCCTTTCTTAAAAATTACATATACAACAAATCAATTACAAAAAAAATACATCAAATTTTGGGCGAAAGAAGCACGGGCGGAGTTCACAATCACAAAGTGTTCTTCCACTCACACCCTTCCTTTTCCACACACTGAGGGGGCATATATATTCTTGAACATCCGGATTCATTTATTAAGGCTTTTGTTTACTTTTTTTCCTTTTTTAGGAGAGACTTTTTAACAGTCATTAATAAACCTTAAAAGATAAATCTTCTCTTTCTTCTTCTGTTTCTTTGAGTTCCGCTTTTTTACTGCTACATTGACTCTGAAGCCACCAGCTTCTTCTTCCAATCGATCTTCGATCTATTAATTCATTTATAGTTTAGTATTCTAATATACAACATATTCAAAAAAAAATATTACAAATTTTAATGAAAAATACATATAATTTAGTTTATAAGAACTCTGAGCAGAATTCAAAACGATCTTACACTCTGATTTTTCTTCAATGATCGGATATACCATAACACTTGCCGCTAAGCCAGTACTATTATTATAAGCTTAATTTTAGAGAAAATCGTTCTCAATATTATGTCAACATGACAGCATTTTCTACTATAAGCAAATCGATTCTTTTACACAGGGGGTAGTTAAAATCCTTGGGCAAAAATTATATTTATTTATCATTTTGAATAGACATATTTCAGTTATGTTGATAAATATTTACAACAGCTTAACTGATCAAAGTGGCACAGTTTATGAACTTAGATATACAACGTGTCCACGTAGGTATGCAACATATGGGAAATTTTTTTGTTAATAATTTCTCAGAAATTTTTATTCTTTATAAAAGTTGGTGCTTGATTGAAAACATACAAAAAAGACAAAACAAATGACATTCGACGTTATATTAGCAAGATAATGAACAATTGAATAATTTTTATAACTTTTGCACTTTTTAAGCGAATTTTATCAAGTATTCTTAGTTTTGACGTATCTGTCATAATTAGTAATTTATTAAGAGTTGTTGTCTTCTGAATTATGGCAGAGCAATTAACTTTATAAGACAGAGTAAAGTTGGTGTTAATATATTACTTAATTGGATTTTTTTTAATGGGTTTAAAAAGTTTCAAGTAGATGGCATTTGTTTTTATATAGTGTTTACATCGGCCAAATATTTAGATTTTATATACTTCAGGCTGTAATCATATCGGATTCACACGATAATAATATTTAACTGAAGAGATTCTAAAGTTATCAGGATTACTATTTTGGGTTTGTTTTTGATATATTTCAAGTTTCTAGTTAATGGCAATTGTTTTTGCGTCTCCAAAATCGTTAAATATTTTCTGAAAGTATTGGATTATCTTAAAATCTACAACTAAAATTTTTACATAGGCTTATTCCAAAATTTTAAGTAAAGGTTACCATTTGAATTTTGAATATGTTTCTTGCGAATTTAGAAAGTTTTAAATCATTGGCAATAGCTTTTATATTGTTTATCGTAGAAACAATAACTGAAAAATTCTAAAATTACTAATTTTACAATTTTGAGTTTTTGTGTATTTTAGAAATTTTTAAGTCGATTGGAATTGTTTTTATATTTGTTCATGCTGCTAAAATCTTGAGAAAATTCTTTAAAAGTAAAGCTATTGTCTCATTGGATTTTTCCAAAAATAATAATTGGAGGTATTACTAAAATTAAAGTTTTGAATATGTTTTTAATGGATTTGGAAAGGTTTAAGTCGTTGGCAATTGTGTTTTTTTTTCATATTAATAAAAAATCTGGAAATTTTTCTAAAAGTAAGGCTGTTATCACAAACTAAATAGAGGGATTATAAGAGCGCTAAAATTGAAAATTTGAGTATGTTTTATTGGTGATTGTTTTTATATTTTTTATATCGCTAAAATCTTGAGAAGAAAACTAGGAGGCGTCTAAAATAACTAAAATTGGAATTTTGAATATGTTTTTTATGGATTTGCAAAGTTTCAATCGTCGTTGGCAATTGTTTTTATGTTTTTTCTACGTCTCTAAAGTCATTGGCAATTGTCTTTTACATATTGTTTCCACGTCTCCAAAATATTTAGAAAATTTTCAAAAATAAGGCTGTAGTCACATTTATATATCGCAAAAGGTATAAATGGGAATTGAAATTTTGGATATATTTTGGTGGATTTGCAAAGTTTCAGGTCGTTGGTAATTTTATATTTTTTCTACGTCGCCAAAAACTTTAAAAATTCTCTAAAAATAAAGCTATTATCACGTTGGATTATCCCAAAAAACGTAAAGTAAAGTTAGAATTTTAAATAAGATTTTGGTTGATTTTGAAAATTTCAAGTTGTTGGCAACTGTTTTTTTTTTATCTCCAAAATATTTAGACAATTTTCCAAAAAAAAAAGCTGTAATCACATTTGATTATCCAAAAACTATAACTTGTGGAATTACAAAATAACTAAAATTGGAATTTTGAATATGTTTTTTATGGATTTGAAAAGTTTGCGGTCGTTGTAAATTGTTTTTAAGTTTTTTTCACGATTCCAAAATATTTAGAAAATTTTCCAAAAGTAAAGCAATTTTTGCATTAGCTTATTCCAAAAATAATAACTGAAGGGATTTAAACATTTAAATTTTGAATATGTTTTGGAGAATTTAGAAAGTTTTAAGTCGTTGACAATTGTTTTTATATTTTAACCACTTCGCGAAAACCTGTAAACAATTCTCCAAAAATAAAGCTATTATCACGTTGAATTATCCCAAAAACTGAAATTGGAATGGAGAACAAGTTGTTGATGGCTTTTGAAAGTTTGGTTTTTAGTAATTGTTTTATACAGGGGGTGAGTTTTTATAATAATAATAATAATAATTTTTCAAATCAATATATCTCGGTTATTATAACAGATAGAAAAAAACTGTAACAGACAAATATTGCCATTATTATAAACAACTGCAATTTTTTTATTTTCATCTTTTTCATGGCTACCTATTTTTTATTTATAATAAAACTTAAAATGACTATAACTCACTTATTTTTAGAAATAATTATGTCGTATGTGATATTGGATTAAAGAGAAAAAAATAATCTATATAAATAAACTATGGTTTCTATTTAAATAAATGTAAGTTTGCGTCATATCTCGGAAAATAATGGCGATAAAAAATTTCTGAATATATTTTATTAATCTGCATAAAATTATATAAA
The DNA here is from genome assembly GCA_963969525.1 of Ontholestes murinus. Lineage (NCBI taxonomy): Eukaryota > Metazoa > Arthropoda > Insecta > Coleoptera > Staphylinidae > Ontholestes > Ontholestes murinus. The sequence continues at coordinate 25,997,430 of OZ018394.1, forward strand.
ACTTTATCTTTTACAGTTTTTGTATATTTGTTATATACAAATATTGTTGTTGTTGTCTTCTGAATTATGGCAGAGCAATTGACTTTATAAGACAGAGTAAAGTTGGTGTTAATAAAAAAATAAAAAAGTACGTGAGAAATGTGGAGAATTCGTTGGATATCTTACAAAGCATGGTTGAAAATCCTCAAATATCTGATCGAAAATGTGCCAGGAGTTTAGGATTGTTGAAGTTAACAGTGTATAAGGTACTAGCGGCGAATAAGTTTAAAGCATTTAAAGCAAGATATGTTCAGACTTTGCAAGAACATTATTATAACAATCGTTCTGAATTTTGTCTCATGGTACAAGGTGAAATAGAAATTGATAGAACATTTCCTAAAAAGATTTTTTTCTGATCAACAGAAAATCCAACATTCCGAATTATCTACAAAAATCAATATTCTCGAAAAATAAATGTTTGGTGTGGAATTTTGAACATAAAATATTATAGTGCCATACATATTTCAGCAGAGTTTAAATTCAGAAAGATATTCAGAATTTTTAAATATGGAATTGGAAAATAAATTTAACATGTTACCTTTGGCTACAAGAAATTCTCTTTCTTTTATGTATATACCATATACCATAGTGCTTATAACGTAGTTGAATATTTAAAAGAACAATTTAATGAGAAATGGATTGGAAGACATTGAAGATTTCCATGGCCTGCTCGCATTTTGGAAATTTAGAGGATTTGGGAAATAAAATTAGGAATATTCCAATATTTTTGATCAGAGATATTAACAGAAGAACAAATTTATGTATTGAGAGGGAAGGGGATCGCATCGAGTGTTTTTTATTCAATTAATAATATCGTTAACGTTGTTAATTTCAAAGAAATTCCATTTTTTTGTTTATTAAAACCGTATGTCATTTGTTTTGTCTTTTTTATATGTTTAAGATTAAGCACCAACTTTTATAAAGAATAAAATTTTCTGAGAAATTAATAATAAAAAAGTTTCCCATATGTTGCATACTTACGTGGACACGTTGTAAACAAAGAATTTTCTGTAAATCTAATTCTCTAAACAAAAAAAATTTTATTCATCGAGTTTTCTAAACAAAATATTTTTTATACATATATTAAAAACATAAAATCGAATTTTCTAAACTAAGAATTTTTTTACACATCGAATTTTCTATTTAAAGAATTTTCTATACATCGAATTTTCTAAACATATTTTTTTTGAGTACTGAATTTTCTAAACAGAGATTTTTGTATACATCGAATTTTCTAAACAAACAATTTTCTATACATAAATTATTCTAAACATAGAATTTTCTCTACATCGTATTTTCTAAACATAAAATTTTAAAGTATTGAATTTTCTAAATATCCAAATTTCTAAATAAAGAATTTTCTATACATCGAATTTTCTAAACATATTTTTTTGAGTATTGAATTTTCTAAACAAAGAATTTTCTATACATAAAATTTTCTAAACAAAGAATTTTCTTTACATCGTATTTTCTAAACATAAAATTTTATAAGTATTGAATTTTCTAAACAAAGAAATTTCTATGTATCGAAATTTCTAAATAAAGATTTTTTTTCTGTACATCGAATTTTCTAAACAAAGAATGTTCTATACGTTGAATTATCTAAACAAAATTTTTATTAGTATTAAATTTTCTATACAATGAATTTTCTAAACTAAGAATTTTCTCTATATCGAAAGAAATTTTTATACAACGAATTTTCCAAACAAAACATTTTCTATACATTGAATTTTCTATACAACGAATTTTATAAACATATTTTTTTGAGTATTGAATTTTCTAAACAAAGAAATTTCTAAATAAGGAATTTTAATATATTAGTTTTATTTATTTATGGTTACGTTGTTATTCGTTCAAAATCTTAGCTATTTCTCAATTTGGACCTTTACTGTTTGATGTCAGTTTGAAGCTAGAAATTATGCTTTTATATTTGCTATAAATATTGTTTCTTCGTTAATATCTTTAGTAGGTAGCTTTGAGTGTTGGATTCTGTAAAAACTTTTTGGAAGTCGTAAAATAATAACAAACATTTCATGGTTTATATTAATATATACAATACAAACAGTTGTTTTTTAATCACCAAACTTATCCTGAAATCCATCTTCGGGTCACTAATGCCCTCGTCTAATTTTCTGTAGATACTTTGTGTTAATTTTAGGAATATTTTTAGGCTGAATTGTCTGAGCATTTTGGGCCTTAATTTTCTCTGATATTCTTCAGTCAACATGTTTTACTGGACAGTGAATGGATATAGGTCTGAGTGGAAGATCATTGGAAACCAGTGAACTCCACTCCTGTTTCTTGCTATCTAAATTTGTGTACGTGGTGTAAATATTTATGTATTATTTTGTAAATATTTTATAAGCAAGAAGAACAAAGTTGTAAAGAATAAAGAAAAATAAAGTATATCTAGAAGATAGTTTCGAATATTGGATTGTGCCAAATGCTTTTTAGAGGATGTAACATAATAACAATTTTTTTCTGTCTTAATATATTCAGTGTAAATAGTTGCTTCATAAACTCCAAACTCATTCTTATCCTAAAGCACATCTGCGTGTTACTAATACCCGCTTATATATTTATAATTTTAGAAATACTTTCAGTAATCGTCAAGGCAATAGCTCTGTGGTCTGAGCATTTCTGGGCACCATTTTTTTGACATGTCCCTTGAATAAGTTTATTTCTATCTAAAAGTTCAGCTGGGATATATTTGACGAATTATTTTCGCCTAATTCTCAGTTTCTGATTGCATGCATAATTTCTTTCTTTAAAATTTGTGTGGTCATTTCGTTTGAATCTGAGAATGTTGCTGATGTGTGTTCCTCATTGAATAGTTCTCAGATCATCTTTTTATATTTTCCGGCGTGTTCTATTAATACAATGCCGTATTCATCCAGTAGTATCTGTGATCACACACCCTTGTTCTTCTGCACTTAAAAAAATCTTATCTTCGTTTTTTATTTCCCTCTCAGTGTATGTAGATCCAAATAACTTTTGCTGTTTGATGCCAGTTAAAGATTATTCTTATAACTTTGCACTCAATATTTTTTTAATATCTTTAGCAGCCTTGAGTGTGCGATTCTAATAAAAGCTTTTTTGTCATTGCCACTTTGTCACGCGGTTCTCGTTGAATAGATTTTGTACATAGTCTCGCCCTTTTCTTGTTTTTTTTTTCTCTAGTTCTATAAATTTTTTGCAAATATTTCTTTTATTTTCTTATGTATATTCAAAACATTATATGTATTCTCATTTCTTAGTTGTCTACTTCACGACATTTGTCTATCAGCCATTCTTCTCGTGCAGGTTTTATGTTCTGCTCAATTTCGTTAACTACTGTAACCTACTGTATTTGACCTTTGGTGTTTGTTGTCAGTAGAGGTAAAGTTTGTTCTTATGCATTTTTCTTAGAATCTCTAGCAGCTTCAACCATTAGATATTTCCAAAGTTTTTTGGAAGTCATTGTAACAGATCTATATTTCATGGGTTATATCTGTTATTTTATATATTTTTAATAGAATTTAAATTTCGAATAGCGCCATTCCACTCAAATTTATAAATTCAACGGGACTTCATTCGGAAAATAAATTTCTGATTTTATATTTCTGATTGATTGCATAATTTCTTTCTTTAGAATTACTGACTCTCTTGAGTCTAAATATAAGGTACGTTTCTAATTGAATAGTTCTTGTACATACTCGCGTCATCTTTGTTTACTTTCCACCGGTTCTATGAATAGGTTGTCATATTGGTTTAGTAGTACTTCTGATTCAAATGTTCTAGTTATACCGTTTATTTCTTTTATTTCCATTTGCATATTAGAGAGATCGTATTTATTCTTACAGATCTCTATTCCATATTTATCTAATTCTTGAATGTTGTCGGAGTTTACTTGGTGGTACAATTTGATTAAAAATATATACACTTTTCACTTTATTTTGCCAAAATATTTATCGTTTTCTACGTGTGTGTATATCCAAATCACTTGAACTTTTGCTTTTTGATGCCAATAGAAGTTAGAAAGTATTCAAATATCTTTGCTGTCAATATTTTTTGTAGTAACTCTAGAAACATCAAGTTTAATTGATATACATTCAATGGTTCCTACCTTTATCTTTATATATTTAATTCGAATAGTGCTGTTCAATTTCCTGAAAAAAGTCTTCCTGAAGTATTATCTGATTTTGAAATAACACACTTGTTTGGTTTTATATTGGTATATTCCGTTTCCTGACACGTGTTTCGGTCAATGAAGACCATGCTCAAAGGAATTACAAAATTAATTCCTCCTGGACTTATATATGACGAATATCACTAATAAGAGGAGTATATTAGTAGTATTCGTCATCAAGTTCAGGGAGGCGTTTTTCAAGCAATTGTTTTGCTAATATTGAAATTCTGATTGCAAGCTCAATTTTTGCTGTATCTGCAGTTAATGAGATTTTATTTTTGCCGAGTGCTACAACTTATTGATAAGTTTTTGTTTTTTTGCACATGTGTCTTTTTATGCATGTTCAAAAGATCACAGATATTTATTTCAAATTTGTCTGTTAGATATTCTTCTCCTGAAATTTTGTACCTCTTATCTTTAATTTTTAATATTTCTATTACTTGTGATTTGTTTGCTGCTTTTCGAAACAGTGTTTTGATATTATTTACAATTAATTACATACTTTCTCACCAAAACTTTGTCTAGAAGCATCTATATGGTCTAAAACTGAACATATACGTTATTTCTGTTTTTACAGCTTGAATCAGATTTCACTAGCATTAGAAGACTTAAGTAAATTTTAACTTTAATACACGATAATCAATATATAAAATAATATAGATATATAGAGGAATACTACTTACAACTATATTTCACGTGTGAAGTTTATAGGTCACCTATAACCAACTACACATTATATAATATTTAAGGTTTAAATATAATAAGCAATGGCTTCTAGATAGAAATCATTTATATAACTAATGAATAAAAGAGATACTAATATTGACCCTTGTGATATCCCATGATGGATGGGTAACAAGTTTGAGGCAATTCCACCGGATGAAACCATTTGGAATTTATTTTCAAAATACAATGATATTAGGTCTAGTGATTTGATAATAAGACCATGGCATTCTAATTTTTGAAGGAGATATTTATGATTTACGCAAATTAATCCTTTTGTGGTATCTAGAAATGTCGCCATGCAAAAAGAACCATTCTCCAGAACCAGCAATATTTATTCGACTAGACCTAAAATTTTCGTCTCCTGTAGAGAGACCCCTTCTGAATCCAATTTGGCATTTATTTACCAAGTTGTTACTTGCTAGGTATCTAGAAATTTGGATAAACATGACTTTTTCTAGAACTTATGAAAACACGATATGGAATCCGGAAATACTCTTGATAATAAACATGAATAATAATAATGTGCGTTAATGATTGTTATAGGCAAGGATATTAACTGATATCTCAAAGAAATCTTTGACTTTGCTAGGTTTAAGGGAGGATATTACTTCTCTTACTTCAGCTGTAGATACCTGCTGAAAGTTGAAGGTGGTGTCGGTTCGTGGAACAGAGTATAATGCATCATGAGTGCTTAGTGGTATCGATTTTAAAAACTGATCAATGGTATTTAAAAATGTTGTAATAAAATGTTCAGGAGATAATTCTTGAATAACTTTCTCATTTATCACTTGGTGAAACATTTTAAACTATCACTGATGAATGTTTGAATTAAATTACATTTGATTCGTTTCACACTTTATCTCTATTTATTCGACTAATTTTGCTTTTTAAGGCATTATCAAAATTACATTATCTTCTTAACTTTCATCAGTAATAGTTCAGGAGACACATTAACATTCACTATCATTGTTATTATTGATTTTGTTGGACTTAATGATTTCTCACATGGCTTCACTCTTATTACTAGATTTATCTAAGAAATTCGAGTTTGCTTTAATTTTTACTTCTTTCCTTATCGTTGACGTTATCTACGTGTTTATGGGCTCAAATTACTTTGAGCTTTATTATTTAATACTAAGCTCTATTGTGCTTATTTCTTATAGGTTTTTATTAATATTTTTTGTGTTTGTGTTAGACTCTCTAGAAGAGATAGGGTTTAAGTAGAAGAACACGATTTATAATTGTGAATTCCGCTCGTGCTTCTTTCGCCCAAAATTTCACGTAATTTTTTATTTTTTTATTTTATTGATTTGTAATATTATGAAGTGATTTTTTATAAGACTCACTGAACTTTTCTCAAGCTCGTAAGAAAAGTTTGCTTTGCAAAATATATATTTATACTTTTTATGAGAATAGTAGTTAGTGCCAATTATGAAAACGATAATTTAATTGACTGATCATTAGCACGATCTCCGAAACATACACATTTTTTTTATTAACTTGTTTTTTTAACTTATTTTCGTTAATAATTCCAATGGCTTCCAACGACTTTAAATTATATTGTATTAAATTTAGTTGATACTGGGAACTATTAAAAACATTATTATTCCTAATTGCCGGTTATAACGTCTTGTAATTTATATGATAATAAGCTAAACGGCCAATTAAAAAATTATAGCTATTACTTTACAAAGCATCTACGCCAGTTTACCAACGAACGTTTAATATATGGCATCGCTTGAAAATTACGGACGTGTTTTATATTGAAATAATTAATATTTTGATAATGAAAAATGTTAACATAAAATGTTGTTGAGAAAATGTACGCATTAAAACAAATAAATTTATAATTTACACTATAATTAATCTAAATTTAGTTGTGAACTTAACAATGTGGATTTACAATACATTATGTAATTATTTGTTTTAAAATATATATTGTGATAATTAAATTCAGAGTTATCATGTTTCTTTATTTATTATTATGCAAAGTGTTTGCATCTTTAATTCTATAAAATTGTTATAAATTAAACACAGAAAGATTTATTGTTAATATCAATTTATATCGTCCGTTGTTGGTTTTACAGCTTACTGTTCTTCGCTAATGAAATATCAAGAAGAAAAAGTTCGAAATAATAGAATAAAAGATCATCACAGGAACAAAAAATGTTAGAACTGAAAAAAATTAAGTAGCTAGTAAAAAAATCATAACTCAATAAACTTAGACCATAAATGAAAATTTTAACAGAAAACCAAAACACGAAATTTCACTATTGTATTGTTAAAAATTGCGTCAAAGAAAAAATCACTACAAAATTTAATGATAACTTTATAAATTCTTAAACTAAAAAAATGACTGAATTTATTAACAACAAAACTGCAATACCTGTTTAATTCCATAAACAAGACAAAGTTCTACTAGCAAGTCAAGTTTTAATAGAAGTTAACTACTATTAATTAATACTCTTCACGTACTCGAATATTTAATCAGAAAAAAGTCAAGTTTTGATGTCTTGAGAAGAATTCATCAGTTCTTTGATAACAGAAAATGGAAGTAGGGAAATTCAAGAACTATCTAAAACTATCTGGACCAGTGATACTACAATCAGAAGTAATACAAGTCATAAAAAACAACAAAATAGAGAAAGTATACAAGCCGAATAAAAAAAATGTTGATTGTGTTGTGGAATAGAAGTGAAAATACTGCTCTGAAAAATCTCAACATCGTCTAGGTGTACTCTATCTATTCTAAACAGTTCTAACATCTGTACTTATACACCCTTTATATAGGGTAAACATCAATTTTACAATCGAATTTTCACTTGTTGGATTTTTGTTTCGATCGGATTTAATAGGTTTGTAAATTTTCCCTAAAGTGTGCAAAAATCTTTCAATTTTATCCAACCTTCGCCAACAATATAATTATTTATTAATGCTTTAATATTTTCTAACATTTTTCCTTTAGAAATTATTCCTTTTGATGTGTTATCTAATCGTTTACCCCATTATGAAAAATATATATTTGTTATATTTGGTCACACATTCAATATTAATCGTAATTAATATAAAAGTAGACATAACATCTGTTGGAACTTCAAAAAATCTATAACAAACTTAACAACACGACTAAATGAAAATAATCCATTAAATAACTTAAGTCTAAATACTTCACACTAACTTTTATTACCAACTAAAATTGTATATTTTAGTATTAGATTAATTATTTCAATTTGTATGTAATTTTTTTGACACCTTGAACTAAAGAACATTTGATTTGATTTGAATACGGATGATTTTACTCTGTAATTTATTATATTATTATACATATATAAGTAATTACCCTCAATCAACTTTTGGGCTCAATACGTCACCAAGCAACAAATCACAAAATTTCACAAGAGAATTCAGTATTTTTGGCAGTAAGTAAACTATAAAAAAGCCAAACTGATCCTAAAGAATATGGTTATTACAGATATTCTACAGCTTAAGTTTGTTATTCATATTTAAGCCATTTATTAAGATGAATGACAAAATGTGATGACTTTGAAATTAATGTTGAAGGTTTTGACCAAATAAGAAGCTCAATAATTTGATAGGTTAATAAATTGGAATCACATTGCTTTCTAAACATTCTAGTAGGATTATTTATTTATTTATTTAGCGAAAACATATTTAAATTTCTAGTGAGATTATTTCCTAATTATGTTTGTTCGGTTGAAGATAAATAAGCGGCAAACAAAAACACGATTATTAAAAATTTCACGCATTATCGACACACTCTAGTGATTATTTCGGCACACATTTTAAAACTATAATCATCATTGTTTACCTAATATTCACCATAACACACACTTTGTATTTAAAGAATTAGAAGTAATTACAACTTGGCAAATATTACTTTCTGAATTCGAAAATTAAAATTGAAAAATTTGTGATAGCAATAGTTTATATAGATATTTTCCAAATTACAAAACTTAGGAATACTAGATTGCATCTAATAACAGATCTGAAGGACATCATATGGCCAAATTGGAAAAATGCCAAACGAAAACACAAACAATACTTTGTATTCTTCTACGACATAATTATAATTACATACTATTAACAATAACTGTTTGTGTGTAACAATACACTTAAATCACATCTGTTTTTAAAACGCGTTATCTGTAATTAATAATAGATTATTTTATTTCACATTTATCCCGATTCTAAAACAAATCACCACCCAGAAAGTAGCGAATACTCACATTAAGCAAGCGTAGTTCGTATTCAGCACTTATCAAGTCACAATTAACACGCACTGCACATGAACAAGTCACTAGCTTCGTGGTCCGATAAGAGAAATTAATCCAGAAATCTATAGCACCTGAGTTAGGCACGCGAAGAATGTGTTTTGTAGAACCGGTGTATCTGGCCGACTGCCCGGCCAGTGGTTGATGACCAACTGTTATGGGTCTACCTGCTCAGATAATCTTGTTAGAGTGGGGGTGATGCAGCTCGGTTAGATTCGGATGGCCTTTCTGCATTTCTTGTTCAATTTTTTTATCGAGAATGTGTGTCTATTGTCATCGTACATTAATAAAATTTCGTGATGATGCTTTCTCGTGCTTGTGCAAATTTTTTCCGTAATATTTCGTAACAGACGTTGTTGCATTCCGGTCAAACTAGTCCCAATCATATCTGTAACTACCTGCTAAGGGCAGTGCCCTTTATTGAAAAGGGAGGTAGGATTTTTATTTTACTACCTAATTACGGCGAAGGAGAGAGAACCTCTGTCCGTTTATATTTATTGTGTTTCGGCATCCACTGGCATGCATTCATTGTGAATGTATTGAATATTAATGGCGAGTTTTAATGTTTGTCTAAACACAAAGAAAATTAGACAATGCTCTTTCTAGGCCATTCGATTCGTGTTTATTGTCGCACGACAGTTAATTAATTGAAATTAGAGATTATCTTATTTTTGGTGTTGTCATAATGTATTGGTTAGAATAGGTTTATAGAGGTACTATTTTTTACAAATATTGAAATTATGAATAATTTTCTATCTCTTTAAGACGACAAATTGGTTCTATACTGTTGGTTCGACAAGTAATTTATTCGGTAAATTTTGCCCATCTCTACTAGCTTCAAAAACTAAAATTTTTAGAAATGAATCAAAATGTTCTTAAATCAAGTATATATAATGCAAAAATATCGATGTATTATAATAAATAAAAGTCCAATTTTTGGCATTTTTTCATCATGATAAATACAAGATAAATCCATCATAATTAATTTATAGGCACATATTCTAAATTTGTTATATGTGATAACCGATAGGAAGAAAATTTCTAATGATGTTTTCGAATTTTCGTGAAGATAAGAAATAATAATAACTCAAAATAATTGAAAATTTTCATAAATTACGTTGAAATGTTAAAAAATAACTTAAAACAATAGAATATTAATAGTAAATATATTTGCTCCAGCCGTCGTAAAAAATGTTAGTGTTTGAATAAATGAGTGGTCACGAAGGTTTACATTTGTACGATATTATTTAAAAAAAAATCCCAAATTCTATAGTTTAATCAATAATAAACATAATTTTTGTGGATGGCTTACTTTTTTTAATGGGTTCACCACATATCAACTTTCTTTTAAGATGCACTGTGTATCTAAATAAAGAAAATTTAAATCTAATCACGAAAATAATATGAAGAAATAAATAAGAAAGTACATACTAAAAAAATGCACAAAAATGAATGAAAATTTCGTTAAATGATAAAATAAAGTTATACGATTCTCTAATCTATTATTGACCAAAGCTTAAATGAATCAATTTTTATGTTCTTAAAAAATACAGTAAGGGAGTTAACTGATAATAGTTTTACACTGAGTATTATAAAAAAACATTTAATTGTGAGCTAGCAAATATCCTCGACTATTAAAAGCTATACATTAAAAAAAATAGTCAATAGGATGCTCTCTATTTTCTTATTTTTTCTCAGAATCACAGGAAATTTAAAAAAACAGACAGAGATAGTACCAACAACGTGGGGTGTAAATGCTACAACGTAGAGGTTTTCGAAATATTAAAATTACTCCAAATACATTAAATAATGCAAATTAATGAATAAAATAAAATCTAAAGGCATTTAACAAAAACTGAAACAGAGAGAAAACTGTATTAGTAAAAATTCTAAGTATTTTAGGCGACTGAAATAAATGTAAAAACCATTGCCATCGAGGTAATTTTTTTAGAATTACTCAAAATATATTATATATTGTTAATTCATGAAAATATTAACCAATTCTTCCATAGATTTTAAAATAATCGTACGCAAAAAAAGAAGTTGATTTATAAAAAATTCTAATTACGGCGACTGAAAACAATGTAAAAACAATTGCTACCTTGGTATTTTTTTTAAATATCTGAAAATACATTACACAATGTCAATTTATAAAAATATTAACCAATTCTTGGATAGATTTTAAAATAATCCTACGAAAAAAAGGTCGAGTTATAAAATATTTTAATAATTTTAGACTACTCAAAATAATGTAAAAACAATTGCCATCGAGGTATTTTTTTTGAATTACTCAAAATATATTACATAATGTCAATTTATGAAATTATTAACAAATTCTTCTATAGATTTAAAAATAATCATATGCAAAGAAGAAGTTGATTTATAAAAATTTCAATTAATTTAAACGTCTGAAAAAAATGTAAAAACAATTGCCATTGACATAATTTTTTTAGAGTTACTGAAAATATATTACAGATTATCAATCCATGAAAATATTAGCCAATTCGTTCATAGATTTCAAAATAATCGTATGCAAAAAAGAAGTTGATTTTAAAAAATCTAATCATTTTAGACGACTGAAAAAAATGTAAAAACAATTGCTATTTTTTTTATAATTACACAAAATACATTAGACAATGTCAATCCAGGAAAATAATAACCAATTCTTTCATACATTTTAAAATAATCATATATAATGAAGAAGTTGATTTATAAAAACATCTAATTATTTTAGACGACTGAAAAAAATGTAAAAACAATAGCTAATTATTTAGAATTACTCAAAATACATTAAACAATGTCAATTTATGAAAATATTAACCAATTCTTCCATAGATTTTAAAATAATCGTATGCAAAGAAGAAGTTGATTTATAAAATTTCTAATTACTTTAGTCGATTGAAAAAATGCCAAACAATTGCCATCGAGGAAATATTTTTTAGAGTTACTCAAAATACACAATGTCAATTTATGAAAATATTATCCAGTTTTTCCATAGATTTTAAAATAATCGTATTTAAAACAGAAGTTGTTTTATAAAAAAATCTAATTATTTTAGACGACTGAAAAAAAAATTGTAAAAACACTTGCTATCGAGGTAAAATTATTTAGAGTTACTCAAATATATTACAATGTCAATTCATGAAAATATTAACCAGTTCTTTTATAGATTTTAAAATAATCGTACCCAAAAGAGAAGTTGAGTTATAAAATATTCTAATAATTTTAGATGACTGAAAAAATGTAAAAACAAGTGCTATCGAGGTAAGTTTTTTAGAATTACTCGAAATACATTACATACTGTGAATTCATAAAAATATTAACCAATTCTTTCATAGATTATAAAATAATCGTATGCAAAGAAGAAGTTGATTTATATAAAAAAATCTAATTATTTTAGACGACTGAAAAAAATGTAAAAATAATTGCAATTGAGGTAAAATTATTTAGAATTACTCAAAATACATTACACAATGACAATTAATGAAAATATTAACCAATTGTTTCATAGATTTTAAAATAATCACACGCAAAGGAGAAGTTGATTTATAAAAAAAATCTAATTATTTTAGACGACTCAAATAAATGTAAAACCAATTGCGATCAAGGTACTTTTTTTAGAATTACTCAAAATATATTACACAATGTCAATTCATAAAAATATTAAATAATTCTTCCATAAATTTTAAAATATTCGTATGCAAAAAAGAAGTTGAGTTAATTATTTTAGACGACAGAAAAAATGTAGAAACAATTGCTGTCGAGGTAATTTTTTTTGAGAATTACTCTAAATACATTACACAATGTCAATTTATGAAAATATTAACCAATAATTCTTCCATAGATTTTAAAATAATCGTATGCAAAGAAAGAAGTTGATTTATAAAAATTAATTTACACGACTGAAAAAAAATGTAAAAGCAATTGCCATTGAGATAATTTTTTATAGCTATTCAAAATACATTACAGAATGTCAATTTATGAAAATACTAACCAATTTTTCAATAAATTTTAAAATAATCGTATGCAAAAAAGAAGTTGATTCATAAAATATTCTAATTATTTTAGATGACTAAAAAAAGTAAAAACAATTGCTATCGAGATAATTTATTTTACTCAAAATATATTACACAATGTCAGTTCATGAAATTATTAACCAATTCTGCGATAGATTTTAAAATAAGCGTATGCAAAGAAGATGTTGATTTATAAAAAAATCTAATTATTTTAGACGATTGAAAAAATGTAAAAACAATTGCCATCGAAGTATTTTTTTTAGAATTACTCAAAATACATTACAAAATGTCAATTCATGAAAATATCAACCAATTATTCAATAGATTTTAAAATAATCATACGCAAAGAAGAAGTTTATTTATAAAAAATTTAAATAAATTGCCATCGAGCTTTATATTTTTTAGAATTACTCAAAATATATTGCTCAATGTCAATTCATGAAAATATTAACCAATTCTTCCATAGATTTTAAAATATTCGTATGCAAAGGAGAAGTTGATTTGTATAAAAAATCTAATTATTTTGGACGACTGAAAAAATGTAAAAATAATTGCCTTCGAGGTAAAATTATTTAGAATTACCCAAAATACATTACACAAACAAAACTCCGGCATCCTCTAAATCCTTTACATAATCCTTCCAACCAACTCCTCTATGATACAACCTTAGTTATCCCCATTCAAGAACGCCTTCGATTCCTATCAGAAAAATTCTCCAAAAATCCTTTCAACTTATTATATATATTATCCCTGTACTGTCTTCCTAGAAACCCTAACATAATCCCTAAATTTAAAAACCCACATTCTACCATTTTCGATTTCATTTCATCACTTCATGCATCTACTCACTAAAGACTGACGCCATATGACTAGACAAAACAAGGCAGAAAGACCTCTGGTCGATAGCCTTTTGACAGATTAACATAATAACACCTCATTCATCATTTATTTATTATTTAAATAATGTACATATTTGTCAATAAAGATGTATATATATATATACATTACACAATGTCAATTAATGAAAATATTAACCAATTGTTCCATAGATTTTAAAATAATCACACGCAAAGGAGAAGTCGATTTATAAAAAAATCTAATTATTTTAAACGACTGAAATAAATGTAAAACCAATTGCGATCAAGGTATTTTTTTTAGAATTACTCTAAATACATTACACAATGTTAATTCATTAAAATATTATCCAATCCTTCCATAGATATCAAAGTAATTGTATGCAAAGAAGTTGATTTATAAAAAAATCTAATTATTTTAGATGATTGAAAACAATGTAAGAACAATTGTCATCGAGGTAAATTTTTTTAGAGTTACTCAAAATATATTGCACAATGTCAATTCATGAAAATATTAACCAATTCTTCCATAGATTTTATATTAATCGTGTGCAAAAATGAAGATTTATAAAAAAAATCTAATTATTTTAGACGACTGAAAAAATGTAAAACCAATTGCTATCGAGGTATTTTTTTAGAATTACTTAAAATACATTACACAATGTTAATTTATGAAAATATTAACCAATTCTTTCATAGATTTTAAAATAATCGTATGCAAATAAGAAGTTGATTTATAAAAAAATCTAATTATTTTAGACCACTGAAAAAAGTGTAAAAACAATTGCCATCGAGGTAAATCTTTTTTAGAATTACTCAAAATACATTTCATATGTCAATTCATGAAAATATTAACCAATTCTTGGATCGATTTTAAAATAATCGTACGCAAAAAAGAAGTTCATTTACAAAAAATTTAATTATTTCAGGCAACTGAATTGAAATTGCCATCGAGCTAAATTTTTTAGAATTACTCAAAATACATTACATAATGTCAATTCAGGAAAATACTAACCAATTCTTCAATAAATTTTAAAATAATCGTATGCAAAAAAGAAGTTGATTTATAAAAAATTCTAATTTTTTAGCACTGAAAAAATGTAAAAACAATTGCAATTGAGATAATTTTTTTTAGAATTACTCAAAATACATTACGTATGATCAATTCGGGAAATTATTAAACAATTCTTCCATAGATTTTATAATAATCGTATGCAAAGAAGAAGTTAATTTATAAAAAAATCTAATTATTTTAGACGGCTGAAAGAAATTTAAAAACAATTGCCATCGAGATATTTTTTTTAATTACTCAAAATACTTTACACAATGTCAATTTATGAAAATACTAATCAATTCTTCCATACATTTTAAAATAATCGTATGCAAAAAAGAAATTGATCTATAAAAAAATTCTAATTATTTTAGACGAAAATGTAAAAAAAAATGCCATCTAGGTAAAATTTTTTATAATCACTCAAAATACATTACCCAATGCTAATTCATGAAAATATTAAGGATTCTTCCAGAGATTTTAAAATAATAACACGCAAAAAGAAGTTGATTTAAAAAAAATTATTTTAGACAAAAAAAAAACAATTGCTATCGAGTTAAAAAATTTTAGAATTATTTAAAATATATTACACAATGTCAATTCATAAAATTTTAACCAATTCTTCCATAGATTTAAAAATAATCGTACGCAAAGGAGAAATTGATTTATAAAAAATCTAATTATTTTAGACGTCTGAAAAAAAATGTAAAAACAATTGCTGTCGAGTGAATTTTTTTAGAATTACTCAATATATATTACACAATATCAATTCATGAAAATATTAACCAATTCGTTCACAGATTTTAAAATAATCATATACAAAGAAGAAATTGATTTATAAAAATTTCTAATAAATTTAGACGACTGAAAAAAAAGTAAACACAATTGCCATCGAAGTATTTTTTTGGAATCGCTCAAAATACATTACGCAATGTTAATTTAGGAAAATAATAACCAATTCGTTCATAGATTTTAAAATAATCATGTACAAAGAAGTTGATTTATAAAAAAATTCTAATTATTTTAGACGATTGAAAAAATGTAAAAACGATTGCCATCCAGGTAACGGCTGAAAAAAATGTAAAAACAATTGCCATTTTATTTGGTCAAATTTAGATGTTTGTAAACCAAAAATCGGGAAAATTTTCATAATACTCCTACTACTGATACAATTCTTTCAACTGTAATTGAAGAATTAGAAGAACATAGAGCCTAAAAATATCTAAAATTACTATAAATTTATAATCATAACCAAAGAATATCAAAACTATATATTATATATTAATGAGGTCCAGCTTATACTTAATTTAATAGTAGGAATTCACAGGGTACTGTCAAAAAATAGAGTTGAATTCAAGTTCAAGACCTAACTACTTTGGTTTATTTATGTAGATCTGATGATAGTGTTTACAATCCTCGAGTTACTTACTGCTTCAAAGATTCTATTTCACATTGACCGTTTACTCACTTATTATTTTATTGTAACAGGAAAGTGCAAATCATCATAAATATGCGTATATTATAGTGGTAAGGGTAAAGAAATTCAAGTTAATAAGGAAACATGTAAATCAATATAAATATAATTCAACACCAAATGTTATGCGAGGTCATAATTTAAAATTCTTTGTAAGTAACTAAAATCAAAACATATTTTGATTACATAACTATTAACTGTCGTCACATGACTTAAATCACGCCTATACTTTATAGGTACAACTGGCAGAATCTCGAATATTCATAACATCAAAACAATTTTTACACAATTCATTAATTCCTCAAAAGACATAACTTTCTTTGAATATCAAGGAGTATACAAAATTTCCTGTGACGACTTAAGTTTATATATTTATGTAGTAGTTTATATCAGACAAACGAACAGACGCATGAACGTACGACATGACGAACACATCGGAGAAGTCGGGACACAAGATCAACATCGACAGCACGACTTCTATCACAGTAGCAGCATTATACCAAGAAGATTAAATTACAATAACATCAAACATAATGACACATAGTGTTAAATCACAATCCCTTTTTTGGACAGAAAATGCCATATTTTGCAAACCATTTGATTAATCGTCATCAAGACAGTCTTTGTGGAGCAGAACTTTTGCCAGAAGAATAGAGGGTGATGATGGAAGAACACATAAATTGTGAATTAGAACCTTTCCAAATGCGATCGAAAGCATTCTAAATTATTGTGTATAATATTGTAATTCATATTTTAGCATGTTAGATAAAATAAATAATACCTAATACCTAAGATTATCCGTGAGGTAATCGAAATGGAAAAACATACAGATAATCTTAAGAAATCGAAATAGAAAAACATACACATAGTCTTAATAAACGTGACGATGCCCAACGACTACCCTTCACTTGGAAATCGACTTTAGACAACAACCATATTTCATTACCACATCACCCATTTTAACCCCTACAGGCAACACAAATGAAATTCCTGTTATTGCGGCCCAATTACAAAAAGCTGCACACACGCAATCAAAAAACGAAAGATCGATTCCCCCTAATACTCACTCGGTGGGGAATTAATTCCTATAATAAAACGAGATAATAATCTTCGACCAGCACCTTTCCTGGTTAAAGACGATCGCATACCAAATCCAAAAGGCCAGAGTTCTGCTGGGTAAGTTGTAGTTCATCATCAACACGAGATCAACTTTGTCTGTGAAAAAAACAAAGTAAATCTTTTCATTATGATGATAGTATCGCATTAAATAGTCAAACGTTATTATATTTGCTTATAAGCTCAAACTCTGATTTAATTACAAACGTTTTCACAAAAAGCATTGATATATCTCATCATGAACATATAGCATATATTAATTTGAATTGACACATATTGTTAATTCTTGTTTACTTCTAAACTACTTTCCGACTCATTGGAAGCATGGTTTAATTTTACCACTTGCTAAGATATCAAATCCTACTTCTGTCGCAGACTTTAGACCGATTAGTATACTTCCTACGATTTCTAAAATCCTAAAAACGATTGCTGATTCGCAGCTTAGAGAGCTTTCAGTAAAATATATTATTCTGACCGAACACCAACCTGGCTTTAGACCTCACCATAGTTGTGCGACTTTAGTAAAGCAATAGACACCATTGATCATGATATATTAATGTCAATATTTCATTATATTGGATTATGTAATGATACTTTCTTGCCTTCCCATTTATCAGGTAGTAATCAAACGGTTATTATTGGCAATGTTGAATCGCTTTCTTGTAGAACTACTAAATGGGTCCCACAAGGATCGATCTTGGGGCTACTTCTGTATGTTGTGTATTCATCCAATTTTAAAAAATATTTGAAAAAATTTAAATACCACATACATGTCTGCGTACATGTACGCAGGCGACACACAACTGCTGCATTCATTCAAAGCATCCGATATAAATAATGTTGCAAATGAAAATAATTCGGAATTAAAAACGCTCGCAGAAGCATATGCTCAACACTGTTTACAGATTAATCCAAACAAATTATGTGCTATCTTATTTAGTAAAAAGTTAAATGAAGATGACATGAAAATATCTTTAAATGGACAAACTATGAAATGTGTGGATGAAGCTAAAAAACTTTGGATTGATAATAGATAAAAAATTGAGATTAATTGCACATATTTCAAAGTGCATCCAAATAGCATATTCAAATCTTAAATTAATTTATTCTTTGAAATACTTTTTATCTCACAAATTAAAAATAAAGGGTCCGCCAATAGGGACGCGCGAAGTTTGCCGGAAGGGTGCGGCCATGTTGTTCGAGGTAGAGCTGTCAAAGTTGCTGTCATTTGTTCAGTATATAACCCCAAATCACCATGGCAAGTTTGAGTGTCGAGCAGCACGTGCAAATTATTAAATTGTTTTACGAAAATGGGTCATCAGTTCGAGCAACGTTTCGCGCACTTCGCCCATTTTACGGTCGCGATGATCGGCCTGTAGAGTCGACTATCCGTCGATTGGTGGGCAAATTCGAGTCGACTGGTTCAGTAAACAACCAGCCAACACTGACACGTCGACGAAACGCCCGATCGAACGAAAATATCGCTGCTGTCCGTGAGAGTGTGCGCGAGAACCCGAGGCAGTCCATTTTTTGTCGTGCACAGGAACTTGGCCTTTCGGAGACATCAACTCGCAGTACAAAACCCAATTGACCCAGGAGCTCAAGATAAACAACCAAAGACAGCGTCGGGCGTTCGCTGACTGGGCTCTGGAGCAGTTGGAAGCAGACCCCTATTTTGGCCGAAAAATCATCTTCAGCGACGAGGCTCATTTCTGGATGAACGGGTATGTGAACAAGCAAAATTGCTGCATTTGGAGTGAGAACAACCCACACGAGGTCCACCAAGTGGCAATGCATCCCCAGAAAGTCACTGTTTGGTGTGGATTTTGGGCCGGCGGCATCATCGGTCCGTACTTTTTCGAGAACGAGCACGAGCGATTTCCGGACATGGTCATCTCGCGCGGAGGCGATATCAACTGGCCACCGAGATCGTGCGATTTAACGCCTTTAGACTTTTTTCTCTGGAGCTATCTCAAGTCGCTGGTCTACGCCAACAAGCCTCTAAACACCGATGACCTCAAAGTCAACATACGCAACGCCATCGCTCAAATTGAGACCGATATGTGCTCCAGAGTCATCGAAAATTGGACCTCCCGGATCCGGGCTACCAAACGGAGCCGCGGTGGTCATTTGAACGATGTTATCTTCTATACTTAATGGGGTCGAATACCCTTTCGAATGAAAAATAAATTTCGTTTCTACCTCACACACAACTTGTTTTATTCAATTTTAAAGTTCACGCGCCCTTATTGGCGGACCCTATATTACTATGCAATAGCGTAGTTCTCTCGCATCTTAATTTCTGTGATGTAGTATAGGGGCCATGTTTGGATGCTAATATAGAGAAAAGAATTCAGGCTATACAAAACGCTTGTTTCAGATTAATTAATGGAATACGAAAATGTGATCATGTATCACACACACACTAATGATAACACATTGGCTTAATATGAAAGGAAGGCGAAGGCTTTTACATATGGCGTGTCTATTTAAAGTGATCTAATTTAAGTGTTTACCTTACCTATATAAGAAAATTTTATTAAGAACTGATGTACAGAATATCAACACTGGGAACAAAGGTTTGCTAACGTCACCTAATCATAGAACTACCTATTTTGAACATTGCAAAGGTATATAATGATATTCCGACAGTGTATAAAATTCAATCATTTAAAAGATCTATAAAATTATTAATAAATGATAGGATACGATAATACACAATTTTATGCCACTGAAATTAAACGTTACACATATGTATTTTTTCTGAATTTGTTATTAGATATACAGGGTGTCCCGTTAATGCGGGGAAATGGCTGAACCATAGATTCCTGGGGTCAAAATATGGCGATTTAACGCAACTTATCTATATCCAAAAATTTACGGTTAAGCCGGAATTTGGCTTCAAAGTTTCAAAAATTTTTATTTCTTTTGTTTATAACAATTGAACGCTTTATTTGATTTGAATGAAATTTATTATTAATAAGTACCATAATATCATACATCATTTTAAGGCCACGTTAGATGCTAATTGGCACCAAATTCGCTCTCCAAAACCTTGAGCTCCTTTCGACGAGAGCAGGACGACCGGATCCCCAAAATCATAGTGATCATTTCGCTTGAGACCAGATTAGAGAAGTTTTGGTCCTGGACTAGTCACAACAGCGACCGCGGAGGAGTGGTTTTAGTTGGTATGAGTCCGACACTACCCTACTGTCGTGCTTTTGTTGATGAGAGGAGAGGAAGTCGATCATGGACACCCTTGATAGACTTCCTCTCCTCTCATCATAAAAGGCACGACCGTAGTTTTCCAACGAACGCCAATTGAAGCAGACCAATGCGACTTGGTCGAAACGTTGCAAATCGCTTCTTTTCAGAATCATAAAAAGATTTTTTTACTCCTTTTTAGTAATCTACTAAGAGTACGTAATTAGAAAATACAGCTATATTTACTGATTAAAAATTACTTGCCAAAGAAATATAGTCAAAGCATCAAACAAAAATTGTATATTCTAGTAAGCTCTTTCTACACTATAAAATAAAAGAACATTTCCGAAAACATTTATATGTATAATACCTTTTTAATTCACAATAATTATTGCTTTAGCAACACAGACCTTATTTATCGCAACTAATCTTACATTCCATAGCAAGTTTATCTACTTATAAGATGAAAGCAAAAAAAAGAAAAGCACACTCTGAATTCCTCATTTATTTTTGCTAATTTAACGGGCAAATCCATTAGCAGTGTATTCATTCAATGCATTAAATATGCACATTCCTCACTACTTATTAATTAGTTAACATTACCCAATAATAGAAGCAACGTTACATTTATCGGATTCGATTTATAAAATGCTTACAGCCAGGTGCAATGAAATAATTATAATTAAATAAGGTAGGAATTAAAAGCGTTTAACTGCATTTTTAATTAACATCCACAGGTACAGGCATGCAATCAGGTGTATTTATTTATCGCATTAAAATACAATTCGACGGAAAGCATGTGCCCGCCGTACACATACCAAAGGAATCTGCATTTAACGGCCATCTAGATTAAAGTTTTACAGCCGGGCGTAATAATAATTCCATAATTTTATTACCTAGGCGCTTCAATATCCAGACCCAATAAATTCTCGACAAAACATCAAATAAATTAATGGCGGCTGATTAAGGCCGCATAAAATAACTGTAAAATTTGATACACCCGATTGGTACGTTTAATTAAAAGCACGCACCACGAAAGTCCGGTACAGTTAGGCATCAAAAGAGCGGGTACGGTCGGTACGTATCAAAGAGAGCAGAGGTACAGTAGTATCGTTGTATCTGGTCATGAAATCATTCATTATACTCCTTATCTCTATCTGTTGGTATCGCTGCGCTCGCCAATTATTATTCAAGCGCGTATAATTTTTCCGGCGTGATATTTTAATAAAGACGGAACACTTCGCGGTGTTTGCGGATAGCACCATCTCAAACGTATAAATTACAGGCCAGGCCTCATTTAACAGAGATCGTTATCAATTAATAATACTTTTTTATTGTTCGATTCACGTGTATACATCCAGGTTGTTGATTTAATGGCTGGAGTACGTTAGACAGACCATTAAAAAATACCTAAAGGAAGAATTTAAAAAGGTAGGCTGTATGAAATTATTCAGTTGTAATTACGTTACCAAAATTATAACACTAAAAATATACTATGTTAGATATATAAATTACTTCACATGATTTAAAATATTCTACAATTAAAGGTTAAAGAAATGTCTCCTATTCATTCATTTTTATTATATGAAATCATGTTTGAGTATCTTAAAAACAGCCAAATATTTTATTAATTATATCTTTAATTTATAATCAAAATTTTAATTTGATGTGAAGCAATGAGGTTCTAATGAGAACGGGTACAAATTAGGTTTTTAGTCGGCATTTTAACGTCTTTTATGATATCCGGTAAAATGCCGTTTTTAAGGCTTGAAAAATTATCTGGGAAATAAGTGTTACGTAAACATAAATTTCTTTGATTTTATCGTGTGCATAGATTATAAATTCCCACGTTCAGATTTTTTATAATATTAATATCTTAAAACCTTAAAAAATAACACAAAATACATGAAACTGTTAATTTTCATGAACAATTATAGACCGGTTTTTAATTACTTATTATATTATTGGTATAATCTGATTAAAGATGAAAAATAAAATTTTAACGCAGAATTAATCTCCAGATATACATTATTGTCCAAAAATTGCATTCTTCAAAAATATGCAAATTAAAGCAAAAGATGCAGTAATAAGTTGAAATTGAATTCGTGAAAATTTCTTCAGCATAATTTTGATAAAAAAAGATTTTCAATAATCTTCACGCTCAAGTATTGGAAATTTCATGTAAGTGACATAGAATTTCACACCCAGTATAAATCATTTTATTTTCACAATATTTTGTACAATTTTAAGGGAAAACCTAGTAAACAAATGAACTAAATTTCTTTTCGATTCAACGAACTTTATGAAAAAAAGCATTAATAATGTGTCGATGCACCACGATGGGGTATGCACTCTCTAAAACGCCTAGGTTGGCTTTTAATTAGGTGATTGATGTCCTCCTGTGGTATCTCATTCCAACTAACGCATTTCAAAGTGCTTCTAGAGTTTGAGGGGGATGCTGCAAATTAAGAAGTCTTCAGCCCATGACACATGCTCAATTGGAGATAAATCCGGCGACCTCGATAGCCAGGGCAACAAATTGATTTCAGCGTCCTCAAAGAATTCATTGTGGCTCTTGCATTATCCTACTGAAATGTTGGATTTGGCAAAGTCTGAAGAGAAGGTTCCAGAATTTCTTCAATGTAACGGTGTGCGATCATGTTGCCTCTAACGAATATTAGAGGTGACCTAGAGCCATAAGCAATGGCACCCCATACCATAACCCTAACAGTGTGATGACCAGAGTCAGAAGATGGCATTCTGACTCTGGCCAGGACATCATGTATTCCTAAACAGAATCTAGATTCGTCACTAAACACTATATCATTCCATTTCTGGTCTCACAACAATCGTTCTCTACACCACTCGAAATGATTTCGTCGATACTCAGCGGTTAAAGGAAACGCCCAGTGCGGCCGGAATGAAAAAACCAAAAGTTCGAATCCGGCGGCAAACTGTTGTCATTCGAATCGGTCTTTCATGCTCTTCATACCACTGGTTTGCAATAAAACTGGTGGAGGAGAAACGATCGAGTTTCAAACGCCGATCTGCATGCTCTGTGGTTCTTCGACGTGGTTATGTACCTCTAGCTCTTCGTGTTCGACCCTTTTGACCCCATGCCCGACAACATTTTACTATAGTATCTAAACTTCTGTGCACCTTACCTTATCTCTAATTTCTCGGAAATAAAGTCCAGCCTCTCTAAGTCCAACTATCAGCCCTCTATCAAACTCAGAAAGTGGATGAAAATTTTAGCGTCTTTACACCCTAGGCATTGTAAAAAATAACAAAAGCTTAGAACCGCACTTAGTAAAGTTAAAATCGCTACTACGGCAAAAAAGTTAAATTTCACCTTGTGCACCAAAACATAAATGATTTATACTTATAGTTATTTAAGGTACAAGTGTAAAAAGTGATGCTTTATTGCACGAACTGGCGTTTAAAAACACGAGCGAGGAACGAGCGAGTTTTTTTAAAGCCAGGAGTGCAATAAAGAAACTTTTTACACGTGTGCCTTACAAAATTTTATCTTCGATCGTAAAGGATTTCAAAGAATATATTCTTATGAGTAATATTTTAATGTCATTTCAATAATTCAATGAATGAAAACATATTTTACCCGCAGTGCAATAATGAAAGCGTTACTTAGCAACCAGTAAACAAGTTGCACAAATGTCGGCCGCCATTATTATTTATGGAAAAAATGTTCGCTTTATTGTAATCGCTTCGACTTGAATTTAATGAAATTTTCAAAGTTCTTAAATCTGCCATTTGGTTTGTATTATATATTTTATTTATAGTTTAATAGTTATTTGTATCAATTAATAAAAAATTAAGTTTTTCGTCGAAAATTTGTGCTATAATATATTCAAATGTCAAATTTGACATTTCTGTGCAATAAAAACAGTTTGACATTACCGTGCAATAAAAACGTAAAAAAGCACTAGTGCTATAAAAGCCACTTTTACAATGAAAAATGATGCAAAAAGCGTCTACTTTCTGTACGATCGTAGATAAATATAATTAGTAAGCATTATGATAATTTTTTTTTCCACGCACGAAGCGTAGTGCTATTCTTCCTGTGTGCAACTGTTGTTCTTGTTGAAAATTTTGTTTTTTTTTATTTAAGTAAAAGAATGCTGGTGTAGCCATCACTGAAGTCCAGGAGCAGCTTGCGATGCGCCCATCCCCAGGGAAACTGACCGGCCTGGAAGAAGATACTGGCGGAGGTGGCTGACGACCCTTGGGAAAGAACCTACAAGATAATGACCAAAAAGCTGGAGCAGGCTAGGTCCAATCTTGCTGTGCTCGTACCGGCTGGGACTACAAAAGTGGTCAACGCCTACTTCCCGTTCAAGGAGGCTCACACATAGTCTAAAGGCCCACCAATCACGCTGGAGCGGGAGCATGAGGTAATATAGGCTACCAGGGCACTTCCGTGCAGGAAGGCTCCAGGTCCTGGAGGAAATTCCAACGAAGAGATTAAGGAGGCGGTTGCGATTAATCCAACCTCGTTTGTTACCCTATACAGTGAATGTTTCAGGAAGGGGGTATTCTCTCAAATCTATAAAACGGCGCGTGGTGCACTTCTCGCAAAAGGTAATAAGAATCATGTGGAGGGTAAGCTGTTGAAAAAAAATATTATACAATAAATTAATCTACGCAAGAGGACGCCTGTCCAACGTCGACGCCTTCCTCGAGGTACGACGGCAGGCAAAGGAAGCCAATCAGTCAAATGCGTTACAGAAGGAGGAGAGTGGAGTAAAATAATGTACGGAAGGATTGTATTGTTTTGTTATTTTTGTTTAGAATTTAGTTTAGTAGACCTAAGTTTGTATGATTAAAGATGTCAAATACAGGTTAAAAGATTTTTTTTGGTTCAAGATTAATTATTTATTTATTTATTTATTTATTTATACATCTTTGTACCTCTATCTTAAAAAATATGTATACAACAAATTAATTTAAAAAAAAACGTACTTTAAATTTTGGGCGAAAGAGACACGGGCGGAGTTCACAATAACAAAGTGTTCTTCCACTCTAACCCTTTATTTTCCATGATGCCGAGGGAGCTTATATCCTCTTGCACTTCCGGATTCATTTTTAAATTCTTCTATTTACTACTTTTGTTCCCTTTTAAGAGAGACTTTTTTGGCTGTTAATGTCAGCATGACAGATATATATATATATATATATATATATATATATATATATATATATATATATATATATATAATTAGAACGAGAATAAATCAAAACAAATTATTTTAGAAAAAAGTTTCGAATAAAAAAATATTTTTAGATAAACTAGTCTTGACGAAAATCCCGAACATGATTACTTTTGAAGTGGAGCTTTGTACCAATTGCGCTCCATCATCCGAACTCTTACAATGCTTCAAAAATATGGAGATGACCGTTTCCTCCTCTGCAGCATCTAACGCATAGCTGGCGATCCTTCCTCTGAAAGGTGAGCAACCATCATCCTGATCCTCAATGACAATTCGTGGATTTTGATGTGTCCTTAAGTGTCTTGCTAAAATGAATGGGATAGCAAACTTCTCTTATCAGCCTTCAGCTGGGTAGGCATTGGCTTAGTCTTGGTAGGTGAGACTCTAGCTGGTAGGGCTTTGATGAATTTTTGATTGTCTTTCTCGAAATTATGAGATATTACTTCTTAACTGATACTTTTTTCAAAAATGTCAAGGTATTTACATATATTTAATATTGATTGATCTGGGCAAGATTCACTCTAGCTGATAGGGCAATACGGT
The DNA here is from genome assembly GCA_963969525.1 of Ontholestes murinus. Lineage (NCBI taxonomy): Eukaryota > Metazoa > Arthropoda > Insecta > Coleoptera > Staphylinidae > Ontholestes > Ontholestes murinus. Next base: position 26,024,141 of record OZ018394.1, read on the forward strand.
AAAACAACTCAATATAATCCAGGGACTTCCTGCAGACGATGAGTACGTTCTGCTTAAGGGAGATACTTCTGCAGATCTTTCTTCCTGTGCAGCCAGGGTAAATGTTTCGCAATATTCATAAAAAGCATCTTGTGTGGAAATTGAATGCTCTGAGTAAACTGAATTAAAAATTTGCACAGAGAAAGCACAATTATTTATTAAAATCACACTGTACATTAATTTAGACTTATTAAACTGCATTTTTCCATATCGATTTGATTGTTCCTATTAGCAAAAACTTTATAAAAGTTAATTATCGCTATCAGAGAGCTTTTCGTTAACAACACAGGTTTATTTTAAGTTGTTAATTGCTACAGACCATAATTTCTTTTGATACATTATATTTGCAGCAATTCCAAGAAAAATCCTCAATTATATTTATGCCTTTCCATTTTCAGTAGCAATGAAAAACCTTTTTTTTTACTTTGCATCATGTATCTTAACTGAATTCCGCTATAGAAGCTTTTGGTGGTCATATACAAGATGGCGCAAAAGTAATGTCATAGTTTGAATTGGCTGCCATTTTGTTATAATTGAAAAAAAGAGCTCCGTTTTCATCAAAAATTTATTTGAAAGTGTATTATTACATTACTTGGAAAAAATTATATCGCTCAAACGGCCACCTCCAGAGTTGATGCATAATTGCGCTCGTTTTGCGGCATTTTGAATTGTTGCTCGCAAAATATCTGGCTTCAATGTTAGCTTTCAAGTCTTGCAAGGTTAGTGGTTTGTTGTGGTAAACGGAGGATTTTAAAAAGCACCAAAGGAAGAAGTCTGGTGCTATTAGATCTGGCGACCTGGATGGCCAGTTCAAATCTCCAAAACGGGAGATCACTCGATCTCGAAATTGGTGTCTCAAAATCTCCATAGTTTCCCGAGCTGTGTGAACGATTGCTCCGTCAACCAACAATGATCGAGACCCAATGCAACAACTTGCTGCAAAAAACATGCTAAACAAGTAACGCTCACCATTTACGGTTACGGCGGCACCATCGGTGTCTTCAAAAAATAAGTACCAATCACTTTTTTACTGCAAATGCCTCACCAAACAGTCACTTTGAGAGGATGCAATCTTCTTGCATTACATATAGATTCTCTGTGTCCCAGAAACGGAAAAAAAAAACGACGACGAAATTCGTTAAAGCAACAGACTTAAAATTTGTCAAATAGGCAGTAACAATAAATCCACGATCTTGAGGTGTGTATCGCTCCATGGCTTGTTGACAACTAATTCACTATATATCTACATCATAAATGTCGAAGCACACTGATATTTGGCGCCATCTGCGAAAATGGCGGCCAATTCAAACTTTGACATTACTTTTGCGCCACCTTATATTTCACGGTGGTAGTTATGGTGAAACCAGACGAAATTCCTAGAAATTGAATGCCTTTTTGTAATGCTTCACGGTTGCCATTATAATCCTCAAACAAATGGAGTTTTACTGTAATACGAATTAACTCAGAGAACAGTTGCAGGTGAACGAGGACTTAAGATTAAATATATTCGCGGGATACCCACTATTATTAACACTGAAAATGAAAACTGAACCGGCCCAACATTACCGACAATACTACACTCAATATCTACTACCAAAATACCCGGGGTCTCCACACCAAAACACATGATTCGTACACTGCATCGCTTAATATAGACTTTGATATTATTGCTCTGATTGAAACTTGGCTGAATGATTCCATACTAGATAGTGAACTACTGTCATCCGACTTTCAAATATTCAGGTGCGATCGACAACGTGATGTCACTGGACGTTCGTTAGGCGAAGGGGTTCTTGGGTTCTTGCTGCTGTCCCTGACCATATATTCTCCGAAGCACTTGATTACAGCCATTACAAACCTAGTTCTACTTGTGGATATAGTTACATGCAAATGTATATTTAACAGATTTTTATTTTATATTGTTGTACTTTACATTACATTGTCTGAACTATTTGAATTGTTGGAACTTTTTTTGCTTGACAAACAGGTTTTGCTTATAGGTGACTTTAACGTACCGCAATTTACCTCTTCTGCTACTATGCCATCTTATTCACCTAAGTTAAACTCTCTACTAAATTTTATTACCACATTAAAGTTAAAACAATGTAATACTGTTCCTAATAGTAATGGTAATGATTACTCGATCTAACGGGTGTCCAACAATTATTGCAGTCCCGGGTGGCGTTGGAATAAAAAACGTAGGTCGATTTTTACATGTTGCAAATAAATGAACTGACATTTTTAATGCATATTTAAGTTATGTTTGACAATTAAAATGTCAGTTCATTTATTTGGCACATGAAAGAATTGACCTACGTTTTTGATTCCAACGCCACCCGGGACTGCAATAATTGTTGGACACCCGTTAGTTCTTACTAACATGTTTACCAACATTTTTGTTGAACGAGAGTTTATGCCCTCAATTCCTGAAGATACTCATCACCCTGCACGAGTTATACATTCTCAATTATTCCCATGTTCTAATTAAATTTTATAACATTCGTAAAGCAAATTATCTGAAACTATATAACTTACTACAGTCAGTTGACTGGTCTTTTCTTGAAACTTATACCGATGTAAATGTTGTGCTTAATGCATTCTACTCATTGATATATGATTTACTCGATGAAATGGTTCCTTCAGACCTTCGACGCAAATCCTCCTTTCCGCTGTGGTTTACGCGCGAAATTAAGAATACAATTAGACTAAAGGACGATTATCGTCATAAGTGGAAGTCATCTAAATTACAACATTATTACCATGAGTTCGACCGTCTCAGAATTGATCTAAGATTAAAATAAAAGCAGCCTACACGACTTATTCAGCGAAACTTGAGCAAGAAATGATAAATAATCCCAAGTCACTTTGGAATTTTATACATGCTAAAAATGGCACTACAAGAGTTCCCTCTCAATTGTGCAGTGGTAATACAACACTCAATAGACCTGAAGAAATTGTAAATTCATTTGCTGATGCCTTCCGCAATGTTTATTCCCCTTCACCAAATGCAACCTTCACTGAACCATCTGCATATACTATTCCTTTTAATTTAACTCCTTTCAACGAGACTGACATTATTAATAGTATTAATAAGCTCAAAAATAACAACGCTTCAATTACCCAGTTTTTTCATTAAAGATTGTAAATACATATTTGTTAAACCTCTATTAACTATTATCAATTTGGCAGTTCTTACTCAGATGTGGAAATGTGCGCGTCTGAGCCATGTACACAAAAAGGGTGACAAAACCAATATCAGCAGTACCGACCAATTGCTATTCTCTCAAACTTTTCGAACAAATGTTGTACACTTCCTTATATGGTCATATAAGAACTTTAATTTCGCCATGCCAACATGGTTTTATGAAGGGTAGGTCTACAGTTACCAACCTTGCAGTCACCACTCAACATATAAGTAATTCCATTGAAAATCGAACTCAAATGGACGTAATCTATACCGACTTTTCTCGTGCATTTGATTGTATTGATCACACTATCTTGCTGAATAACCTTGCGGAATTTGGTCTCAGCGAATACTATTAATTTGTTTCGTTCATACTTATATGGTCGAACTAACTATGTACACTATAATGGATATAAGTCTTATACATTTACTTCATTGCCTGGGGTACCTTTTATTCATTTGTCTTGCCACGTTTTAGCATATGCGGATGACTTGAAAATTTTCTCAAATGTTTGTGATTTGCAAGACTCACTGAAGCTGCAAGATAGTCTTGATCTCATTTCTAGGTGGTGTACTAATAATAAATTGAACTTGAATATCAATAAATGTGCTACTGTCACATTCTCACGTGTATGGCGGGTAAACTTCAGCTTACAGAGATCAGAGATTTGGGCGTACTCTTTGACTCTCAGATAACTTTTGTTAAACACATAAATGTTTTATATTCATCTGCTTCCAAAATGTTGTGTTTCATTATGCGTACTTGTAAATATTTCAATGATAGTGATGTAATTAAATGCTTTTATTCGGCTTAACTTTCCCTGAAAGAGGTATAGAATATGAGCAGCTACTCCATCGTCATCTTCTGAACTCTCTTTCTAGTCGCAGAGATGTAAACAGTGCTTCACTCATGTACAAATTAATTTACAATGACATTGATTGCCCAGATCTTTTATCAATGGTGAAGTTTTCCGTTCCTAGGCTGACCTCGCGGCACACAAACCCTACTTTTTTCATCCCCACATCGAGGTCCGTTACTTTGTCTAAGTCGCCGATCCATCATATGAGTAGAAATGCTAATACCGAGTTTCACGATATCTTTATCTAATATATTATATATATATTTAACTTATAGACATTTCATTGCCTTTATTTCTTCCTCCTTCTTCTTCCCATTTTTATACATGTATGATTAGTTATTATTTATTACTACCTTAACGAATTAATTGTTTACTTTTTTACTTTTATACTTAATGTTGTCCTGTAATTGGTTTATCTGTTGGGCAAATAAATTTATTATTATTATTATTATTATCTTGCTATTTGTTCTTTTGGATTATTGAACTCTGAGAGCCTTTCCTCCTTAATATTTATAAAAATGTTCCACCTATTTTACTACCGCCAGTACTTCTTTTCTTTTCTTATTTGGATACTTGGATACGAGTTCTTAACATCGCATTATTTTGCGTAGGTTTCGTCAAATGTAGCATTTAAAATATTTGCATAAATCTGGCATTAGCAAAGGTTTCCGGAAAGAATTCCTGAATATTTCTTCAGAAATTTTGATTCAGAAATTAAAATTTACTAACATAGATTTAATGTTCTAATGCTACTATAAACAATTATAATTATAGATACAAAATTTGTGTGGTAGTTATAATTAAAAACGAATTGGAAGAAAAGCAATTTCTTATTTGCTATTTCACACAACTAAATTTAATTAAACTATAAGCTTTGCACAAACATTTATAATAGAAATAATATTGATTAGTCAATTAATAATAAAATTTATAACCCAATCACCTGTCACGACCAATAATTGGCTTTCAATCACCAATCCATAATCCTTTTATTGCGTCTGGTGCCGTTGCACCTATGGTCACGTCACTTTAAAATAAATGATGCAATTCTTATTGTTCCCACGACGAAATAAATCTACATCTATTTCAGGTGAGAACCTATTTAGATTCTTTATCCGTATCAAATGGCGTTTATGGGAATTATGCATTTTGATTACTATTAAGGATCGCGAGTTTTTGCATTACCCCATATCGTTAGCCACACCATTAAATGTTAATGCGGAGAATTTACGGCCGGCTCAAAATATTTACAAACTGCAAACGTATAAACCGCATTTTGCCCGCATAAAGAACATGTGGATTGAATAAAGCGGCCGCGCGAAGAAAGATAAAGAGAAGCGATGTTCTTCCTATGATGTGCGATGGGCGCGCCTAGACAGAAATTATTCTCGGATGACTCCCAAGCAAGTTCGCTTACCTGGCTCGCAAGTGTTCACAAGGCACAAGGCAACAACACTCGTTCGCCCATTAAAATGTTTGTTTTGCCTTGGCCAAAGATATATCAAATCATCTCGCCAAGAGTAAATTTCATTTAATTGCCGCCTAGATGATATTGAACCTTTAACCGGTGGATGAAACAGATGGCCGCGCAATTGCAAGAATGCTGTTCGCATTAAGAGTTTTATTAAATCCGATCGAGTTCACCAGATATAAAACAATCCCAGATTTATTGCGCACTTTAAAATATCGTCCTACGGTAATGAAAGGTGTATCGGAATTGATTTCGTTCGTTTCGTAAGCACCTCGGGCCATTAATTCAACAACTCGGACGGATACAAGTGTTTCTAATAATTGTATTGGTGATGATTTATTTCGCCGTTTCACTGAGCTATCGCTTAAAAATTATCGTAATTTGTGGAAAAATCGATCGTGAATAAGAAACGTGAGCTATAAAGAAATATTTACTGTAATTTACATAACTCAGTACTGTAGAACTCAGTACTGTAGAAAACTAAAAATACTGCAAAAATATTTTATTTACTTACTTGAGTTAGACTTGATTCAATTTTCTTGCTAATTAATATGACGTATTGAACCAATTTAAAGACCATAATGGCTAAATTCAAAATAATTTCCATCGCTATAGATTTGAGCTCCAGGTTTTCTTTACTAGGTTAATTGAAAGTTTCTCTGCTTCAAATGGTCAAGAGGTTCTAATCTTAAGTTATAGTGTTTAAATAAGGGCGTTTTGACATTATTTGCATACACTTATTAATGAGATTTAACTGGAAGCGAAAAAAGATTAATATATAAAATAATTATATGGTGTAAAAAATGTATTTTTTGCTCAATTCTTCTCTGTACATTTAAAAATTCATAAGATTTAGCAAAGATTTTATAAATTTTAACTACCACATCTTCAAAGGTGAGTAAAAATGATACAAGGTATCACTAAAAACTTATTTTATAATTGTGGATACAAACGAGTTTTTTAATAAAAAAATTACATCATATAAATGGTGAAGTTTTCCATTACCCTCACTAATATGTCGAGTGAAATTATTTCAATTTCTTCTTAAATGGCCGCCTTTGGTTCGTCAAAAGACCGAGGACGATGTTTAAAAACCTCGGCTTTGAGGTACCCCCACTGAAAAAAGTCACACGTGCTCAAATCAGAAATCAGGCCATGAAATTGTTTCGCGCAAGGAGAGCAAGCGGCCCGGGAATATCTCTTGCAAAATTTGGCGAGGAAGACGTGCTATTTGAACAGTAGCTTTCATCCTTTTTTTTCCTTGAAGCGGGAACGCCGGTGGTATCGCCGTAGCATTCTTCTTCCGGCGCCTCTTCAGTCCAGTTGTACACCTCTATCGACGACTTTATTGATATTTACAATTTACAAATATACAAATACACATTAATTATTTACAATTACAAAATATAATAAAAATAACGCAATTCACCTGTCCTCCAGCTTCTTCCCCATCACTGCCCGTGCAAACTTGGCCACAGCTATCCAATTTGTTTCCTCCTGCAGCATGCGCCCTACAATCGTCTGTAGCCCGCATTCTCCTATGACATCCCTCGGATCCTGCCTTTGCGGCTCCCATTCTGGACACGCCATTAGTGTGTGCTCGGCGTCATCTTTTGGGTGCCCGCAATATAGACACTGCCCGGTCTCCACCTTTTTACAACAGGACAGGTACTCTTGGAAGCAGCCATGTCCTGACAGTAGCTGCGTGAGCCAGTGGTCCTTCCTTGGCTTCTCCGTACCCATGGCCCCATGTGTGGGATAAGTCGTCTGGTCCATTCCCCCTTGTTACTGGCCCCCCACCTCGTCTGCCAATCTCCCAGTGTCCTTCTCCTGGCATTCCTCCTGGCATCCTTCTTCGTGAACCCCCTCATTCGATCCACCTACTCCTTCTCCCGCTCTCTAGCCAGTAGGTCTAAGGGCGTCATGCTAGACAGAACCTCCACTGCGTCCGTCGAGATGGTCCGGTACGCTGACGTAACCCGAATGTTACCGGTTCGAGTCGCCTTTCGCATTCTCGTATAGGAGTTTCGCCCTAGCCACTTCCGCCAGCAACTTCCTCTTCATTTCTCCCGGCCCTGCTACATTGGGCAGGATCCTGGCCACCGCCGCGTCCATCCTTCCAGCCGCATGTGCCGCCTCTTGGATGTACGCCGTATGGTTGGGGTTTGACTCCATCCATACCCCCAGATATTTCACGGCCTTCTAATATCCCACTTCAACCCCCTTGGTGGTGATGCTGCTATCCTGTGGCCCGCCCTCTTGGTGGAGAGCCATACGGCTTCCGTCTTTTGCGCCGCCAAAGTCTTAGCTCCCTCCAGTGTGGTCGAGCAGCTGACCAATGCCAGGTCATCGGCGAACGCCACCGTGCTGACCCCCTGAGGCAGCTTCAGTCGCAAGACGTTGTCGAAGGCTATATTCCATAATAGGTGACTCAGCACTGACCCCTGCGGTACCCCACCGTACATGGTGAATCTTCTAGATTTACCCTCAGCCTCATAATTTACCTCCCTTCCACCGAGGAAACTCCGGATGAGGTTCATTAGGTACACCGGGATGTTCCTCTCTCTCAGTGCCCTCATAATAGACTCCCGGAGAATAGAGTTAAATGCATTCTGTACATCTAGAGGCAATACTTTCTCTTTCTCCAAGTCCCCGTGTTGGCGCTTCTGGCAATGTCCTGCATCGTTCTTATGGCATCTACCGTCGATCTGCCCCTTCTAAATACAAATTGGTAAGGGGAGAACTCTCCGGCGTTGCTCACTGTATCCTCCAGCCTTTCTGCTGTTAGCCTCTCTAGTACCTTGGCCATCCCGTCCTCCAAGCATACTGGTCTGTAGGCTCTGGGGCTACCCTGCGGCTTCCCTATCTTGTGGAGAAGGACGAGCCTTGCCTTCTTCCAAACACTCGGGAAGACCCCCTCCTTCAAACACTGGTTCATGACCTCTGTGATCTCCGTCATGATGTGCCCCGCCGCCGCTCTTATCAGCTCGTTAGGTAGCCCGTCCGGCCCAGGCGCTTTTTTATTGGGAAGTCTCCCTACCTCATTAGCTACCCCCTCCTCTGTCCAAATCGGAATAGCCTCGACGATTACGTCCTCGCTTTCTCTTTCTACCCACACCTCCTCTACTTGCCTGGTCTGGAATAGTTCCTCTATGACCGCCATTACTCTCCCAGATACCATAACCCCCGGGCCAGGCGTCCTCGCCCCAATTTTTTCGATACCAGCTGGTAGGGAAGCCCCCATGGGTTTACCTAGACTTCCTCACATAACTTTTTCCAGCAATTGTTTTTGCTGGTAACGATGGCTCTTCTCAACTCCTGCCTGACCTGCCGATGTTCGTCTATCGTCTATGAGTATATTTCTCCCTTTTGCCCTTGTCATTTTCCTCCTGGCAGCCCTTGCCAGCCCATGGAGGACCCCAATCTCCGGCGTCCACCAGTATGCCGGCTTTCTGCCCCCGGGTTTCCTCTTTGACAGCGCTCGCTCACATGCCGTGTGCACTCTAGTTGCGATGCCGCCCTCTCTTCGTTTTCCGTCGCTAGGGGGGAAGTGCTGGCCAGCGCCCTGCTCAGCCTTTCCTCACTTATTTTGTTGAGTGCCCATTTTAATCTAATCTGTTCTTGATCCCTCCTGGACCCCACTGGCCCCGCCCCCCCTATCGTGAACTCAATATATTTATGGTCACTCAATGACTCCTCCTCGAGCACCCTCCAGCCATTAATTTTCCTAACCAATCTGCTATCCGCTAATGTAATGTCAATTTGAGACACCGATATGCCCCTCTCGAACGTAGGCACACCTCCTATAGTAGCTTCATCCTGCTGGAACCAGAAATTCTAGAGGTTGTTTTCTTCTCAATAATTTTCAATTTTCAAACCCAAGAAATTCTCTAACATATCGCAGAATTGACTTGAGTTCACTGTAACAGTAGCTCCTTCTTCTTCGAAAAATCAAGAGAATTGTTGCGGCTGTTACTACGTGGTAATCCATACTTATACTGAGTTGAAAAATTCACTACGTTTTAACCATAAATAATTAAAGTAAAAATATTATATAACGTGTTTTTCGAAAAAGTTCAGCCCAATAATGCCTACGGGAGTCATCGCGCTCCTAATGGTCTTTTTTGGACTGTGTGGTTATGGAGTTGTCGAGGGTTTTCAGCAAGCAGTCCAGTATCGAAAATTTTGTTTATTCATTGCACCAGAAAGATGAAGAGTTGTGGGTGTAATTATTTACCAAGTGAACTAAGCTTTAAATATTGAATTTCAAAAGATTGAAGACTGACGATCGATCTCCATTTAAGTCAGGCTTAGCTGTATCATTTTCATCTTCTAGCTCTACCTGAAATTTTCTTTGATTGGAATGAAGGTTTCACAATTGATAGTCATAAAAAAAGCAAGCCTTTTTTTAAAAAAGTTGGTTCTTACTAAAATATATAATTGTAGTAAAAATTACATACTCACTTATCTCAAAGTATTGAGTCGTATAAAAATCTCCGTCGTTTTTTCGTACATATTTGAACAAACATTTTTTTTTAAATCGAAAATCAATTTCAATCAAGTACATATTGACCATAATTATCTTTGACTATTTGCCATTTATCTGGTAATTTTATAATTCCATTGGTGTAGAACTCCTATTGTTTATCGGCGAAAGACTTGGCCAAGGGATTTTCAGCGACGCTTCGGTCGGCCAATTTCTTACCATCAAGGAAGTTTTGCAGAGATCGAAACAGATAGTCAGACGGTGCAAAGTCCGTGCTGTACAGTGGATGCATCAAAACTTCCCAACCAAGTTCCGTCATTTAGTTCCGAGTCATCAAAGATGTGTGTAGCCGTGCATTATCATGATGAAAGACAAGTCCCTTTCTGTTAGCCAATTCTGCTCTATTTTCTTTGATTGCTTCGTTCAAAGGGCAAAGTTGTGCACAGTACAGAACCAAATTGGTAGTTTCTCCAGGTGGTAACAGCTCATAATAGACAATTCCCTTCAAAAGAAGCTTTATTGTCATCAATTCAGGCTTTGAAGTTGTTTGAGAAGGATCGCCAGCCTTTGGCTACGTACTCTTGCATTGGATGTTTTCGTATTTTACCCATTTTTCATTATCAGTAATTATTCGTTTCACAAATGGGTCGATTTCGTTTCATTTCAACAACATATCACTAATGGTAATTCAGTCAATTAAATATCTCTCCGTTAATTTATGTGGTATGCAAAAATCGAGCATCTTTTTGTAGCCTGCTATTTTCAAATGGTTCCAAACTGCCATATGGTTGGTTTAGTTCCTTCGCTATTTCGCTACAGCTTACATGTCGGTCTTGCTCCACCAGTTGCAAAATTTCATCGAACTTTTCAGTTACTGGTCGGCCAGAGCTAGGTGCATCTTCAATATCAAAATGTCCGGAACGGAATCTAGCAAACCACTCCTGGATCCTTCTTTCACTAACAGCATTTTCGCCGAACATTTTTTTGGCATGTTCTTGCAGCGGTTTGGCCTTCTTTATAGTAAAAAAAGCATAACATACTGTATTTCTTCAGATATTTCACTCATTGAATGAATTAGAGAACTATTTTGGTAAAAATATGAGCTGGAATGTTACATTTTAAGCATACCTTGGTTCGACACAATCGGGTGAGTGTTTCAAGAGTTAAGGATCAAAACCGGCTTGTTGCAAAAAACCGAGACTTTTTATACGGCCTGTTATATGTATCTTTTAGCAAAATAAAATGCGTCGTCAGATAATTTTTTCCTCTAGTTCTAGTTCAATAGAGTGAGAAAATAAAATATAAGTACAAAGTTCATTCAATATAATTTAAGATTATTCAACGTTATTTACGATATCTAATATCATTTAACTACCAATCAAGCCTATTTAAGGTTCATCCAACAATTCTTTGAGTGGCCGTCTCCTAACCTTGAATGTTGTTCGAAAATAATATCAGCAGCTTTAGACCTTGAGTAGTATTCGTTTCCATTGAAGGTCATTTAAGGTTATTATATTATATCTAATTTAAAATCATTGTCTGGGGGAAGGCTTCAATGTGAATCCTGACAAAACTGTGGTAGTAAGTAATCATAGGAAGCTGAATATCAAAACTCCCAAAGGACAAGAAATTGCGCTGTCCGATCAGATGAAATGTCTAGGTTTAATACTGGATAGGAAACTTACTTGGAACGCACACCTAGAAAAGCAATCTGAAAAGCTACAGCGACACTGTGGATATGCCGCAGGCTCTTTGGTAGATAATTAATCCCATTGGGAGAAGTAAGACTCTTGTTATTTTCCATTTCTCTATTTTCCGAAATGAAACATAAGAGTTTTACTTCTCCCAATTTGAAAATTTGGTTCCATCAAGAGAGTATAGATTAAATTAAACCAATGTCTGTACATTATGGTAGTAAGACCCATTATTACCTTTGCCTCATTAGTATCACCCACTATACTAGTGAATCATATGTAATAAACCAGCAACGGCAGAAAAGAAGCATCAAACCCTTCAGAGAATGGCCTGTCTTGGCTTCAAGGGCTCTATACACAGTACCTCCTCTGTAGCAATGGAAACTTTACTAAACTTACTTCCCCTGCACGAACAAATCAGAAAAGAAAGCCTAATGAGTGCGAAGAGACTGGACTGACATGGTACAGGACATAAGATTCGGAAACCAAAATTCCTATAAAAACCGCTTTATAACTAGCTTAAGTTGGGCCTTGCCACTCGAGGTTGCCTTTTGCAACCTGTACAGTCCACCAGTAAACCTTGTTGTTGCTGCGTTTCTTCATAGGGATGGCCGCATCGCAAGTTGCTCCCGGACGGCTCTTCAGCGATGGCTACACCAGTATTCTAATTAAATAAAAAACAAAATTTTCAACAAGAACAACAGTTGCATACAGGAAGAATGACACTACTCTGATTACATGTAAATACAAAAGGTTTATCACAATTCTCACTAATTATTACAGCACACAAATTCAATCTACCCGCAGAACATTACGTGGTGAACATGTTGCAACAGTCAATAAAAATATATATTTTACACAAATCACAAAAATGAACACCTTAAGAATATATAGATAAAAAAATATATTTGGGCCCAAATTACAGATGTTGAGAATACTAAAGTAATTTAAATAAAACAATTAAACATTCCATTAAGATAATTGAAATTTACTCAAAACAATTGGAATTTGATTAAAAATAAAAACAATTTTCTACAAAAATATAAAAAATTTAATAAAAGAATGTTGATTAATATTTTTTAAGAGTTTCAATAAAACAAAAGTTTTATTAAAAAAAATCTTCGGGTTTCTCTAAAAAGAAACAGAATATATTTTTCTTGATTTGAAGGAAAGTAAGAAAATTTGCTAAAGAAAATTATTTAAATTAAAATTAAAAAAAAACAGTAGAAAAATTAAAAAAAACATGGAATTACATCAAACACAATAAAACATTTATTGATAAATATTTTAGTATTTACTAATTTAAGTTACTTAGTAATTATTTTTTTGTCTCTGTTTACTATTTCCTTTGTTTATTATGCAAATAAAACCATTTATTATTATTATTATTATTATTGAATTTTTTTAAGGAGCAGTTTATTAAGGTTCATAATTTATGTAAGACATACAATAGTTGATAAAGAAACTGTTTGAATTTCCTTAAAATATTTTGCATTTTATTAAAAACAACTGATAACTTGCTAATAATTAGATAAAATTTGCTTAAAATGGAAAAACGAATAACAATTTTCTTAAAAAGAAATAGTTTACAACTTTAAACTTTTTACAGATACAAGTTAAAAATTATATTCAAATGATAATTTATTTAAAGAAATTCAGAAATAAATTGATATATTTTTTTAAGAGTTGAAGGAAGCAATTGAAACTTTGCTAAATAAAAAACATTAAAAATTTTAAACACAAACAACAGTTGAAAATTAAGCAAATGGACAGTGCAAGAAGAAAATTGTTTAAAATTTGCTTAAAACACTTGGACGTTCATTAAAAAAAATAAAAATTTCCTAAGAAGAAATTTAAGTTTCACAATAAAAAATCATATTTTTTTAAAGTTATAACTGAAAATTTAATTTAAAAAAAAACAGCAAAGAATAAAAAAAACAGATAAATTTATTAATTATTGAATTCTAACCTAACAAATATTTATTGGCCATTGCAGTAATCGATTGTTAGGTTTAGTGTCCAAAAAATTGTGTTCCATTATATTTTATGTGGCTTGGTGGTGTGGCGTTGAGGACCGTTGAAGACAAATATTATCCATCACTTCAACCATATATTACTTTTAAAACGACTGAGTTCAAGATTTCAGGTCTCTAGCCAATTTTATACACAAGTAAAGAAGTCTCCTAAATTGGTGATATTGAAATGTATTGATGAAACCCTCCGGAGTTTTATCTATGATTGATTTATGATATGAAGATAATCTTCGGGCTAAGTATCTTCAATCAGATAACTATTACGTAATTCTTTACCAGATCACTATCCAAGTTTAAACTATTTTGTAAATGAAAATATCAAATGACAGTGCTTGGAATGTAAATGCCGGAATTAAGGTAAACACGCATCAGTGTTGATAATTTTTTGCCCGTTTAATCTCTAATACCTTTAATAAGTTAAAAGCTTTTCTACAGAAATTGATTGATGTTATCTCTCCTTTGTGGTCCGCAAATCCCATAATTATCTTCAATAATTCTAAATAGCCTTTATTAACCTTGAATGCTAGTTGAACTGCCTCTTACAACCTTGAGTTGACGAAGGATGACATTGGATGACTTTCAATAATTTTATTAGTTTGTTAGATGGCCTTGTATGTCCTCGAACAATCGTTAGATAATATTAAATAACCTTTAATAACCTTTAATACTCATTGAACTGTCCCTTATAACCTTGATTGGCCTAAATAATGACCTTGGATAACTTTGAATAACATTATAAGTTGGTTAGTTGACCTTGTTTTTCCTTGAATGACCTCTAGATTACCTTCAATAATTCTAAAAAGCATTTAATAAGTTTGTATGATCTTTGACCTCATACTTTGAATATTTTTTTAAATTTATTATATGGCTTTATATGTCCTCGAATGATCGTTAATAATATTAAATAACCTTTGCTCGTTAAACTGCACCGTATAATGGCTATATAATGACCTTGGATAACTTTAAATAACCTAATAAGTTTGTTAGTTGTATGTCCTTGAATGACCTTTAGATTACCTTTAATAATTCCAAATCGTCTTTAATAACCTTGAATGCTTGGTAAACTGTTCCTTGGCTGAAGGATGACATTGGATGTCTTTGAATAACCTTATTATTCTGTTAAACTTAAATGCTCGTTGAACTGTCCCTTATAACCTTGGATGACTATGGATAACCTTACAAATTTGTTAGATGGCATAGAATGTTCTTATTAGATACCCTACAATAATCATAAATAGTCTTTAATAACCTTTAATGCTCTTTGGGCAGTTCATAACCTTAATTGGCCGAAAAATGACATTGGGTGAGTGAATAACAAAATTTGGTAGATGACCTTGTATGTTCTTAATAGATCTTTTTGATAAGCTTTAATAATTTTAAATTACCTTTTATACCCTCGAATGATCGTTGGCCTACTCCTTACAACCTTGATTGGCCGAAGAATGCCATTGGATGACTTTGAATCACCTTCTAGTGGTTATTAGATGACCTTATATGTCCTCTAATGATCGTGAAATATCCTACAATAATTTTAAATAACCTTTGATAACCCTGAATGATAATTGGATTGCCCCTTAAACCCTTTATTGGCAAATTAATCGCTTTAGATGTCTTTGAATAACCTTATAAGATTGTTAGTTAACCTTGTATGTCCTTAAATGACCTCTAGAATACCTTTAATAATCCCATATAATAGCCTTTAACAACCATTAATGATCCTTGAACTGCATCTTTTAACCTTGATTGGTTGAAGAATGACGTAGGGTGACTTTGAATAATTTTATTAGTTTATTAGGTGGCCTTGTATGTCCTTGAATGATCGTTACTCATTGAAATTCTTCATACAATCTTGATTGTTTGTTATTTGACCTTGTATGCCCTTAAATGACCTTTAGAATACCTTGAATAATTGCAAACAACCTTTAATAACCTTGAATGTTCGGTGAACTGTCCCTTATAACCTTGAGTGGCTAAACAATGAGATTGGATGACCTTGAATAACCGTATAAGTTTGTTAAATGGCCTTGTATGTCTTTGAAAGCCCTTTAAATATCCTCCAATGATTTTAAATGACCTTTAATAACATTGAAGGCTCGTTAAACTCTCCCTTATAACATTGATTGGCCAAAGAATGACATTGAATGGCTTTAAATAATCTTATAAGATCAGTTAACGTTATCCTTAAATGATTATTAGATAACCTTCAAAATATTAAATAACCATTAATAACCTTCAAAAGGACATTGGATGGGTTGTTGGGATCGTTGGATTATGCTAAAAACCGGAAGAATGACATTAGATGACTTTAAATAACTTTATAGGTTTTGTGTGTATGACAACCTTGTATGGCTTATATTGCCCCTGAAGAACATTATATGCCTAGCATTATTTTTGGATAGTGATATTTAATGTCATAATATCGGCTAGATTACTTTAATGATAATGTTATTGAAAAGTAAATCTAGCACTATTAAGTAAATATATATGAATTATCTTAAAACTGTAGCTAAATGGAGTTTTATTTAAAATATAATTATATAACCTTAAATAACTTTGAATTACCGATGGATTACCTAAAAGGATTGTCTAATGATTTTGAAAGGATGAAAGAGAGTTGAGAGATTTTTAATGAATGTTGGATGGCCTTGAAAGATCATCAAATAACTTCTTTAGGCTTTGAAGATACCTTCGATGATGGGTAACATTAAATGGCCCTAGAATGGCATCATCCGATGATATTAAATAATCTTAGGATCAACTAAGATGATTTTAAATTACAATTTTATTAACTTAAATAATAATAGGATAATTTAGTCCTTTTCAATAATTGTTTAATAAACTTGAATATTATTAAAAAGAGATTCAAGCGTTTTATGTTATGTCCAAAGTTGTCGTCTTCATAATTTAAAAATCCGACCGTGTGTACTTATTTACATCTTCTAAAACAGAAACATATAAAATATTATATATATACAAATATAGATAACATAAATAGACATAAAAACACTAGCTAAAACCGAAACAATTGCCACTTTGATAAATCAGTAGTGAAATTAATCAACACAAATTTTCAATCGATATTACCTTGTATGTAACTTCTATGTTAAAAAATATTTTATTGCCAAAATAATAACTGTAAGATATTTTTTCAATAAAACTACTTATATTTAATTTACGTATATGTATTTTTTTAAATTTTCTAATAAATAGAGATAAACATCTTTATTAAAGATAGTATTGGCAACAAGAATTATAAAACATCTTCGTCATGTTTTTTTCGCAATTGTCCGTAAATATTTCAGGCTATATTTTCTAATACATATTTACATATGATATTTTTTTATAAATTTATTTTAGAGGTTAAAACATTTAAATTATGGTTTTGAGGAAATCAACTGCACTTGTTTTTTTCTAAAATTTTATTTTAATCGAACATTTGTTTAGAACGTAAATAGTTTTACAAAAATAGGAGCTTTATAATTATACGGACCTATTGTGTCGAATAACATTAATCCCAACACTGATAGTAGCAAAATATACATTAACAAATACAGCTAAAATTAACCGTAGTGAATTCGCTGATATGTTTAAAATTTATATTCCCTCTCTGTTAGAACTCAAAATATTTGGTTTGTTGTTCTAACCAAGATAGTTCAAATATGTTTCACCACGGGTTAAGTGATTATACAATTTACACACTTGATCTTGTATACCCCAACCTTTTTAGTGAGTTTGTTTTTTCTATTTTGTTATTGATTTTTTTATCCAAAATTCCTTCTGTTTACTATTGTTGTTTTATGTTGTGAGATTTTAACTGTTTCTGTTTCTGTTTTTGAGCTAGTGTTATACACAAATAGTATTGCTACAAATATACTTTATTCGTTCGTTAATAACTGTGTCTGTTTTTTTCAATAGTTTCATAACTATGCCATATCCGTTATTTTTGTCGGTTTCAATTACGATGTTACGTTTATCATAGTATTTTTTTTGCAAGTGGAATGGTTAAAAGTAGATGAATGTATGATTCTTCTTGCCTATAATATATTTACACAAGAAGAGAAATAAAGACCGCATTTACAAAAGAATACATAAATTAATAAAACACGTACATAAATTTAGACAGGAAGTCCCGCGGACGAAGTTTACTGGTTTCTGCCACTCAGACCCACATCCTTGCTTTCTTTAATAAGACAAGATGACAGCTTCTGAATCCTTCATTTCTTATATATTTAAGCAAATATACTACTTTAGTCCTTTTTTGGGACATGTATTTTACATTAGTCTGTTTTTATAATCAATTGGAAGGTATTATGGTATCTGTCGTGGTCGGCTTGCTATAGATGGAACATTGTAGTTTGTTATTGAAAATGTTTATTGTGAGTTCTGGGACTTTTATTTTGCCTTTCTCTTCTCTTGGTGTTGTAAATTTAATGTGTTTGTTAGTGTCATTAAGTGTCTATAATATTCAATGGTCTAACTCAACCTCCCCATATACAGAAAAGTGTTATAATATACACAATTTATACCCATTGGAAAACCATCATTAGCTGAAAGAAACGCAATCAGCAAATGTTTACTAGAGATAACCACCCATAGATTCTATACAAGATTTAAAAACTTTTCAAATAACATCTTTAACGAGAAAATTAAACGGTTGAAAAAAGGACTAAAATACTTACATACCTCAAAAATTTCTACAAATTGTTTTAAGCTTAACCTAGAGGAATTAGAGATCAAACGGACCATCAGCAAGGGTGTTGGTAGCAATCGAAGATAAAGAGTGCAGTGTGTTTACGTTAATTTTCGGTATTTATATCCATACGCCGTGTGTCCTGAGAACTGTCACTTATAAAATAGTTTCAACTTTGATAATGATCCGTAAGAATCAATGAAATTTTGGAACTAAATCCATTCAATTAAAAAACCACTCGTATTCCTTATTGTGAATGCATTTGCGTTTTATGTAGCTCTCTTACTTTTTTTTAAAATTTGATCTATCACCATGATATTCTGAACCAAGGCATTCTAACCCTGGCCTTAAATCAATTCAATATTCCAAGTTAAAAAATCATCTTCAATTATATTATTTAATGAATTTAGGTTTTAGAAGAATGGAACATATTTTATAATTTGTTGATATCACGATTTAAACTATTTTTATTTACTTTTATGACTTAAAATAGTGACTAGAACATTCAAAATATTATTAGGTCAATTTTACAGTGTTTGATTAGAATTTTGGTGATTCTATATTGATATATTGTTGTGTACTTATTAGAATTTAATAATTGTAGCTTGTAAAGTTAAACAGAATTATTAAAAACATTATTTAGATCATTATCACAAAAACGAGCACATGTTTAATCGGTTGGATCAAAATTAAAAAGTTGGTCAACCGTTGTAGCAATCAATCAACAAATATTTGTAAATAGATAGAAGACACTCCATCAATCAAAGAATTTCGGATGTTCGCATGGCGGCGTGTATAAATATGATTCAATAAGTGCTGACAACTGTGAAAATCAATGATCGCCTCAGATGGCAGTCTGGAGATTGTGCCCACATACAAAGCCGCTCCTGTACTAGTATTTATTTGCGAAGCCCACTTAATATTTGCCTCAAGTAATAATGGCGTTGCGCAATACAACGGAAAGGGCAACGAAACCCGTCTTCTGCCAAATGGGTCATTTATGAGTGGAGCCACCCGAATATAATTGTCTCGTTATTTTCGTCCGGCTCGCCCATATTATTCGGACAAGTGTTGATAACGTGTGTGCACCGGCAAAAGTGGAAATTGCGAAGGCGCCACAGCGGGCAGCAATACCTTTTACCGGTATCAAGATATACTGAGTCGGCACGTATAGTTTATAGCGCCGAGTATCGTCCGGCCCGAAGAATGTAGAATGTAGAATACAGAATGCAGAATGTAGTATGCACTCGAGCCACAAGCGATCGACCTCGGGACTGGCACTGGCCTGCAAATCTGCAATTGCACTTGAAGCCGGCGGTCACAATTCCGATACATTTTAATCCAGCCGCGACATTATTCTCACTTATCACCCTAATTACAAATTCAATAATGCCTTTATTATTTGCATCTAAAATAATACACGTTACATAATGAGATGTTGCTAAATTCACATCCATGTGCAACAACTGGCTCAGCTTCTTGCATGCCCTGATGCAGTTCGATACGTTTCTCGTGGAAAAATATGAAAACGTGTCTTGAAATAAAGCGAGACGTTTCCAGAAGGCATGCCAAAAATGAAAACGGAGCCACGGTTGCATCGGTGCACAAATACCAACAAGATTCTAGTGCTATTAAAATAGAACGGTTGTAAGCTCTAAATTTTTACATTGTAACATTTCAAACTTAATTATACCCCCATGCATCTGTCCATTATAAATCCAAACTAACAAACACCAGTCACGACTCCTTCCTGTAGCCTAAATTAATTCGCCCACAAATTGAGAGCGTGATCCACATGCAATTAAATAACATTAATTAATGCAACGTGGAACATGCATACATATAACCAATAGAGTGGGTGTATTCTTTAATATTTGATATTACTGTAAACTATTAAACGAAACAAACGTACCATTAATAATACAAATAATAGAATAATCACATTTTTTTTGAAAATAAAACTCAAAATTATATACAGGGTGAAGAAGTAGTAGTGTTTGACTATCGACCACGAGGTCCTTCCGCCGTGTTATTTGGGTATGTGTTTAAACGTTAGGCTCCGACAATTTAAAGCGCCATTAATATTTTCCCTATGGAGTATGCTATTGTTCACCCATCAAATTGCTGACCAGGACTAACGATGCTGCACTCTTGCTATTGCTAATTCGTCCACGACCGTATTTGCTCACCATTTGCGTTTTATTAATTCCTACTTTGGCTAATTTTTTAAATAAAAATAACTTATTTTACTTACCCTTTTCAACTATGAATATTTCTTCTGAGGTTAAGGTTCGTTTTTAATTTATGCTCATCTGCAAATAAAAATATTTTATTAGTAATAATGATTACTACTGGGTTAAAAATTAAGTATATTGTTAATATTATGTTCAGAACAATAGTGTGCCTTCTACTAATAAGTTAATGATATTAGTTATAAATATTTTGTTAACATAATGTTTCACCAAATGATAGATGAAAAACAATCACTTATTTGTACTGTTAATGAATTGTTGTTTGGACAATTATGATTAGTGTATTTTTAAATTGTGTCGATTGTGCAACGATTCATAAATTACACTGTGTTTATACATTTTCTATTCCACTTTATTGTCCGTTGAATATAAAAATTCCGCCCATGCTCAATTGCTCAACCGGCGCGATAGAAATCGTAAGTCAATATCAACAATATCGAATACCGACGTTACAATCTCTCAAATTGCTAGTTTCCTGTGTCCTCCAACACAACAATACCGACGCCCAAACACCTCTTGCGGCCCGAACAATTCCCTGCCATTTTAATGGGGGTCATCGGGAGTTGCGATCTTGGCTCTTTACCCGGCCGGGCTTTATAATTAAGATGGTCGGTTCGTGCGGCCGGCGATAACAGGCCCATATAAAGACAATGCGTACGCACCGTCGAAGGTACGATATTACGGAACAGCGTAGGACAGGGAGTGTGGGTGTCTAATGTAAGAGGTGTGCTGGGTATCCCATTGCTCGAAGGGGCATTTACAATCTGTTTCATCGTTCCGTTTTGCATTGCGACTTCATTTCGAAAATTGAGAAATTTACTGACCCAATACGATGATACTGGTTAAATCAAAGTCCTTAGCGCAGCGATAACTATGAGTGCATGATGGTAGGTGAAGGTTTTACCCTTCGGAATTTGGTTGTAATTCCAATAGGTTTGAAATTTTATGTAAACATGAAACAAATAGCGAATATTAAATTTTCGTGATAGTCGTAAGGACAAACCACCAAGAACCATTTGCAATATAGAAAATATCCAAAAAGTCAAAAAAATCCTACAAGACTTATCGAAGAAACTGCAATACCGAAACGGGCAAAGACATGTTAAACATGTCCCGAAAAAATCCGAAAAGTATTTCAGCCATTAGAGCCGATGATCAATACAAGCCAAAAACAAAACATCACAGTTCAGCATGAAAGTCACTAGAAAAACAAGAAAATACGCTTTCACAAGAACAAAATCAAAACAATGTTGACTGTTTTCTTGATTCAATGTGAATTAATCCCAGAATTTGGTTGTAATTTAACGGTGGTTTAACATTTTATGTAAAGTCACATTGAGTACATCGGTCGAAAAATTAAATTTTGTTTTAAATTGGTCAATTCCGTGGCGGTCGTAAGGAACAAACACCGCCACTAAAAACTACTTGCGATAACGAAAATATCGAAAAAGTAAAAAAAAAGCTCCGTAGCGACTTATCGAAAAACAGTCAATCGAATTTTGACCGAAAATTTGAACAAATTGAAGGTCTATGCATGCTTATTGACATACACCAGAAAAGCAAAAAAATACGTTTACAGATGATTAAAATCAATTCACTGTGAATTCATCCCAGGAGGTCAGGCGGTAAACGCAGAATAATATACCCTTTGTTTTTTTTTTTTGGACCAGTAAAATTTAACGTTGGAGAATTTTATTTTAACTTATTAAATAAAAATATTGTTGGTGATTTTACTATAACTTCCGTTGATGTTCTCAAAGAACTGAATAGTCTACTATGGGATTGGACTTAGTGCCCGCTATTATATAACGTAATGCAGCACCCGCTATTTGTGAACCACTAACTTATATCTTCACATTGGCTGGAATCTGGAATATTTCTCACTCAATGGAAAGATGTGAGGACTTGCCCAGTCCAATTTAGATTCTTGGCAATATTTTCAAAGTATTTCAATCAGTTGCATAGCATTGATCATATATATCACCGAGTGAGTCGTCATCTTTCTATCCATCTGTGGGCGCTGTATCTCAAAAACAAATGATCCGTTTGAGATGAAATTTTAAACATAAGGGTTTATCGTTAGAAACTGAAACTGAAAAGCTATTGGTAAACATCCATAAACCGAAAGTAGATGTTTACTCTAGGCGTGTTATTTTTGTGTTTTCCAATATTTTTCTAAATATGAAAATTTTTTACAAAACTTTTCAAACAGAAGTTACAGGGAACGAAAAACTGAATAAGTTTTATTTGAATATTTTTCAAAAAGTTCTTAACGTGTGCTAATAAACTACAGGAGTACATGAAATTTATATTACAAATTGTAGAGAATTCGAAAGTGAACAAATTATTAGGAATAGCTTTTTGTCTTAAACCTCAATTCAATTCTAATAAAATACTATGTTTAGAAAATTAAACGTATATAAAATTTTTGCTTAGAAATTTCGATGTATAAAATATTATTTATTAAGAAAATTCGATGTACAGAAAAATCTTTCTTTAGACAAATCGATGTACAGAAAACTCTTTGTTTAGAAACTTCGATGTATAGAAAATTCGATATATAGAAAATTCTTTGTTTCTAAAATTCGATGTATAGAAAATTCTTTGTTTAGAAAATTCAATGTATAGAAAATGTCTTGTTTAGAAAATTTGTTGTATAAAAATTTCTTTGTTTAGAAAATTCCTTATAAAAAAAATTCTTTGTTTAAAAAATTCATTGTATAGAAAATTCAATACTAATAAAATTTTATGTTTAGATAATTCAACGTATAGAACATTCTTTGTTTAGAAAATTCGATGTACAGAAAATTCTTTATTTAGAAATTTGGATATTTAGAAAATTCAATACTTATAAAATGTTTAGAAAATACGATGTAGAGAAAATTCTTTGTTTAGAAAATTTTAGGTATAGAAAATTCCATGTTTAGAAAATTCGATGCATACAAAAGTCTTTGTTTAGACAATACTCAAAAAATATATGTTTAGAAAATTCGATGTATAGAAAATTTTTTGTTTAGAAAATCTTTCTTTAGGCAAATCGATGTACAGAAAACTCTTTGTTTAGAAAATTCGATGTATAGAAAATTCGATGTATAGAAAATTCGACATATAGAAAATTCTTTGTTTCGAAAATTCGATGTATAGAAAATTCTTTGTTTAGAAAATTCGATGTATAGAAAATTCTTTATTTAGAAAATTCAATGTATAAAAAATGTTTTGTTTAGAAAATTCGATATAAAAAAATTCTTTGTTTAGAAAATTCATTGTATAGAAAATTCAATACTAATAAAATTGTATGTTTAGATAATTCAACGTATAGAACATTCTTTGTTTAGAAAATTCTATTTACAGAAATTTCTTTATTTAGAAAATTCGATGTATAGAAATTTTATGTTTAGAAAATACGATGTACAGAAAAATCTATGTTTAGAAAATTAAATGTATAGAAAATGTTTTGTTTAGAAAATTCGTTGTATAAAAATTTCTTTGTTTAGAAAATTCGATATACAGAAAAATTTTTGTTTAGAAAATTCAATACTAATAAAAAAAATGTTTAGATAATTCAACGAATAGAACATTATTTGTTTAGAAAATTCGATGTACAGAAAATTCTTTATTTAGAAATTTGGATATTTAGAAAATTCAATACTTATAAAATTTTATGTTTAGAAAATACGATGTAGAGAAAATTCTTTGTTTAGAAAATTTTAGGTATAGAAAATTCCATGTTTAGAAAATTCGATGCATACAAAAGTCTTTGTTTAGACAATACTCAAAAAAATATGTTTAGAAAATTCGATGTATAGAAAATTTTTTGTTTAGAAAATCTTTGTTTAAAAAATTCGATGTATACAAAAGTCTTTGTTTAGAAAATTTAATACTCAAAAAAATATGTTTAGAAAATTCGATGTATAGAAAATTCTTTGTTTAGAAAATTCAATGTATAGAAAATGTTTTGTTTATAAAATTCAATACTTATAAAATTTTATGTTTAGAAAATACAATGTAAAGAAAATTCTTTGTTTAGAAAATTTTATGTATAGAAAATTCTTTGTTTAGAAAATTCAATACTCAAAAAAATATGTTTAGAAAATTCGATGTATAGAAAATTCAATGTATAGAACATGTTTTGTTTAGAAAATTCGTTGTATAAAAATTTCTTTGTTTAGAAAATTTGATATATAGAAAATTCTTTGTTTAGAAAATTCATTGTATAGAAAATTCAATACTAATAAAAAATTCTGTTTAGATAATTCAACGTTTATAACATTCTTTGTTTAGAAAATTCGATGTATAGAAAATTCTTTATTTAGAAATTTGGATATTTAGAAAATTCAATACTTATAAAATTTTATGTTTAGAAAATGCGATGTAGAGAAAATTCTTTGTTTAGAAAATTTTAGGTATAAAAAATTCTTTGTTTAGAAAATTCGATATATAGAAAATTCTTTGTTTAGAAAATTAATTGTATAGAAAATTCAATACTAATAAAAAATTTTGTTTAGATAATTCAACGTTTATAACATTCTTTGTTTAGAAAATTCGATGTACAGAAAATTCTTTATTTAGAAATTTCGATGTATAGAAATTTCTTTGTTTAGAAAATTCAATACTTATAAAATTTTATGTTTAGAAAATACGATGTATAGAAAATTCTTTATTTAAAAAATTCGATGTATACAAAAGTCTTTGTTTAGAAAATTTAATACTTATAAAATTTTATGTATAGAAAATGTATTTATAAAGAAAAATTGTATGTATAGAAAATTCGTTGTATAAAAATATCTTTGTTTAGAAAATTCGATATACAGAAAATTCTTTGTTTAGAAAATTCATTGTATAGAAAATTCAATACTAATAAAAAAAATTGTTTAGATAATTCAACGTATAGAACAGTCTTTGTTAAGAAAATTCGACATACAAAAAATTATTTATTTAGAAATTTCGATGTATAGAAATTTCTTTGTTTAGAAAATTCAATACTCAAAAAAATATGTTTATAAAATTCGATATATAGAAAATTCAATGTATGGAAAATGTTTTGTTTAGAAAATTCGTTCTATAAAAATTTCTTTGTTTAGAAAATTCGATATACAGAAAATTCTTTGTTTAGAAAATTCAATACTAATAAAATTTTTGTTTAGATAATTCAACGTATAGAACACACTTTGTTTAGAAAATTCGATGTACATAAAATTCTTTATTTAGAAATTTGGATATTTACAAAATTCAATACTTATAAAATTTTATGTTTAGAAAATACAATTTAGAGAAAATTCTTTGTTTAGAAAACTTTAGGTATAGAAAATTCTTTGTTTAGAAAATTCGATGTATACAAAAGTCTTTGTTTAGACAATACTAAAAAAAAATATGTTTAGAAAATTCGATGTATAGAAAATGTTTTGTTTAGAAAATTTGTTGTATAAAAATTTCTTTGTTTACAAAATTCAATACTTATAAAATTTTATGTAAAGAAAATACGACTTAGAGAAAATTCTTTGTTTAGAAAATTTTATGTATAGAAAAGTCTTTGTTTAGAAAATTCAATACTCAAAAAAATATGTTTAGAAAATTCGATGTATAGAAAATTCTTTGTTTAGAAAATTCAAAGTATAGAAAATGTTTTGTGTACAAAATTCATTGTATAAAAATGTCTTTGTTTGGAAAATTCGATATACAGAAAATTCTTTGTTTAAAAAATTCGATATACAAAAAATTCTTTGTTTAAAAAAATCATTGTATAGAAAATTCAATACTAAGAAAATTTTATGTTTAGATAATTCAACGTATAGAACATTTTTTGTTTAGAAAATTCGATGTATAGAAATTTTCTTGTTTAGAAAATTCAATACTTTATGTTTAGAAAATACGATGTAGAGAAAATTCTATGTTTAGAAAAAATTAAGTATAGAAAATTCTTCGATTAGAAAATTCGATGTATACAAAAGTCTCTGTTTAGAAAATTCTGTATTAAAAAAAATATGTTTAGAAAATTCAATGTATAAAAAATTCTTTAAATAGAAAATTCGATGTGTAAAAAATTCTTAGTTTAGAAAATTCGATTTTATGTTTTGAATTAATGTATAAAAAATATTTTGTTTGGAAAACTCGATGAAAAAATATTCTTTGTTTAGAAAATTAGATGTACAGAAAATTCTTTGTTTGGATAATTCGATGTATTGAAAATTCTTTGTTTAGAAAATTAATTACTCAAAAAAATATGTTTAGAAAAGTCGATGTATAGACAATTCTTTGTTTAGAAAATTCAATACTCAAAAAAGTGGATGTTAAGAAAATTCGATATTTAGAAACTTTGTTGTTTAAAAAATTCGATGTATAGAAAATTATTTGTTTAGAAAATTCGATGTATTGAAAATTCTTTGTTTATAAAATTCAGTACTAAAAATATTTTTGTTTAGAAAATTCCTTGTTTAGAAAATTCGATGTAAAGAAAATTCTTTGTTTAGAAAACTCAATAATCAAAAAAATTATGTTTAGAAAATTCGATGTAAAAAAAAATTCTTTGTTTAGAAAAATCAATACTCAAAAATATTTATGTTTAGAAAATTCGATGTACAGATAATTCTTTTGTTTAGGCATTTCGATGTTTAGAAGTTTATTTGTTTAGAATATTCAATGGTTGGTACAGAAAATTCTTTGTATATAAATTTCTTTGATTACAAAATTCAATGAACAGAAAATTTTTGTTTAAAAAATTCAACAATTATAAAAAAAATTGTTTAGAAAATTCACTATTTAGAAATTTTAATGCTTAAAAATGTATATTTATAAATTTCGCAGTGCAGAAAATTCTTTGTTTGGAAAATTAGATATTCAGAAAATTATATATTTTATAATTATTACTTATGACTCACCCATGAATGTAAATATTCTGCTTGGAAATAAACAAACTCTAACTCTATAATTTTTTGTTAAGAAAATTCATTATTCAAAAACCCCGAGTTTTAGAAAATTCGATGTATATAAAATTTCATTTAGTTGAATGTACTAAATAGAATTTTCTATACACCATTCATAAACATTTATGTTAATATTTGTAGTAAAGAAAATTTTCTGGTCTTATAAAAAAGCTTATATTCAGAAAATTTGATGTATAGAAAATTCAATATTCATAAATCTTTATGTTTAGAAAATTCGATGTATGGAAATTTCTTTGTTGAAAAAAAATTAATACTAAAAATATGAATGTTTTCGATATATAGAAAATTCAATGTTTACAAAATTCAATACAAAGTTAATATTTAGAAAGAAACGTAAAGAAAATTCTCTGTCTAGAAAATTCAATACTAAAAAAAATGTTTGTTTAGAAAATTTGGCATATAGAAAATTGAACGTATCAAAAATTCTTTGTTTAAAAAACATTTCATAAACATTTATGTTTAGAAAATTCGATGTACGGATAATTTTCTCTTCAAAATTCGATGTATTCATTCGAAAATTTAACATTTAGTTTAGAAAATTCTCTATTTAGAAAATTAGTTTATTGATAAAAATATTTAGCCAAAAAAGAAACTAAATTGGATGTTTAAAAATTTATTATATAGAAAATACGATATATAAAAAATGTACATACAAAAATTTCTAAATATAATGTTTGATACATTTAATGTAATATATTAAAACACAGAAACTACTAAATTCAATGTTTAGAAGATTCGATACATGGAAAATTTTATATTTAGAAAAAAAATATATCTAGAAAATTAAATGTTTCGAAAATTCAGGCTAACACATTGATAAAAAAGTATTTACATCCAGAAACCGCTAAATTAAACTTTTAGGCAATTTAATAAGTTGAGAAAATTCTATGTATAGAAAATTTAATGTTTATAAAGCTCGAAAACTGATTTAATACTAAAAAATAGATTAAATGTACGGACTAACCCTCATTTTAAATTAAAATGTATTTGTTCTAAATGTAGTTTTTGTTTGTCCAAATAAAGATGTTGTTCTCTCTATTAAAAAATAATATTGTTTAGAAATTACGATGTGTAGATAATTCTATGTTTAGAAAATTCAATACTCAAAAATCGTATGTTTAGAAATTTCTATGCACGGAAAATTTAAAATTCCGAAGTTTCAATACTGGGAAAAAATTTTGATTAGAAAATTCGAAATACCGAAAAATTTCTGTCTAGAAAAGCTACATCGATAAAAATATTTACTTAAAGACAATTGAATTAATTGATGCAAAAAATTACAAAAAATTAATACATAGAAAATTGAATATATTAAAACAAAGGAACTACTAAATTCAATGATTAGAAAATTTGATATATTTAAAAGATAGTTAAGTTATATAGAAAATTAATCATTAATTTTTCTCATAGGGAAAATTTCGTTTACTTCTTTCACTTTAACCCTTTTATTTTCTCGAAAGCTGCTACAGTGTTGGTGATGAATAAAATGTCGATGTTTTAACTTAAGTTTTTATGTATATGTAGGGTGGACACTATCCCACCCTCCAATTACTATATTACAAACGACGGGTTTTTGAGCAAATATTTGTATAAAACAATTGATTTTTTATTAATGTTTTCATGAAGCATGTTTTTGATGCACATAAGTATGATGACACATATTGAATTATCCTTGTAAATATTTTTTCTATCTAAATCAATATCTTTTGTACAACTCTTCCAAAACGAGAAGTTAGTATTTAATTTATCGTACGGTCTCAAAACACCAAAAAGAAGGTTAGAAATATTGGTTTATCCTTGTAAATATTTTCTTTATCTAAATCAAAATCTTTTGTACAACTTTTCCAAAACGGTCTCTAAGCACCAAAAAGAAATTCAAAAACGATTGCCATAAATCAGTGCAATCATTGCTAGGGGAATAACTTTATTATACCACAGTGTGTCTGTGGCAGGTGATTAATTATAGAACGGGTTCGTTTCATGTACTGTTTCACTCTCAATGGGCACTAATTTTTTACGAGCGCCGCTTTTGAAAAAGAAATATGGCCGTGGTCATTACACCAATACGTGGAGTTAATGGGACTCCTTAAAACTATTCCCGTGTTGCGAGTGTTTCTGTTATAAAATCCAGTTTGAAATTGTATCCACAAAAAACAGATCAAATTATTACACACGTGCTCTGCACCTTGAGATTGGAAGCGACCGCGGTAATAATGAGTTTTTGACTTGTTGATTATTAACACTTTTAAATGACTTTTTAATAGTAACAAATTACTTTGGGTTCGGATGAAAAACAATGCTGAGGTTTTAATATGCAGTTTGGAAATTATTAGAATAGATAGGTAGGCACGGGCAAAAAATCTATTATGATAGTGATTAGGCATGGAAATTCGTAATGAATGAGGGGGGCAATTTTTCGTTAATTTTCCACGGTGCAAGTTAGGGATTATAATTTGGTTTTTGAGTGAGTGATGAGTTGGGCTGGACCGCGTGCATCATCATGGCGTAGTCGTATGCACGATGGTTTATCTTTAATGGAGTATCGGAATTTCGAAGGAAGGCCTTTCCACAATTTAATGTTTACAGAGGGCCGTGTCGACTTCGTGTTCGCAATTTATCAAGTGTGCCTGCAATTTACAGAGACGTGTCATTAACCGATGGGTAATTAAAATCGAACACACGAATTTGAATAAACGTATATTGAAGATGGTAATTATGTCGGTACGGTTGGGTTTAATTAAAATCAAAATAAGAGTAAATTTAGCCAGATTTAATTGAGGACTAAGGAAAGGCTGTTGTTATTAAAAAACAAATTAATATATTCATCAGTGCGAGTAATTTTAATTAATTCTAAAGAATTGGAATTTTACAACAACAAAATTTTTACTTGTTTGTAATTTCAATATATCTAAATTATAACAGGATAAATAATTTACGTAAAACTATAAGTAATGTACCTCATGGATGTTGTTGCAAACCAATTCTGGAATACAGCAAAAGATTAGCTAGTACTACTTGCGGCCATTTCATATAGTGATAATAAATCTCGCCAACCAATATCATAAATCTACACAAACACAATCAACACGTCCATCATTGGAAACAAAAGAAGCCGGATAAGAGCTAGTTTACGTTAAAGCGAACGAACACATTTTCCACGGTAATTAATTTTCTCGGGTAGTACTTTAGTGCCTAGATTAGAGAATACCAATCACCGGTGTGTATTCTAACAGGAAACCTACAAAATCACTGTAATTACCACGCGTAATTACATAATTACAAGAAAATTATTGTAATTAAAGATGTAACTGTTTATCTAAAATGCCATTAAAGCAAGCAATACGAAAAACACTTACTTTTTGCAGATTTAATTATCGCTGTTCGATTTGTAGATCCTCGAGCACTTTAAATTACACACAGTTAAGTAGAGCAAATAATGATCTGAAAAACACTTGAATATCGGATATGATCCAAATTATTATAATTGATGGAAAAAATGATTGGACCTATCTATTCGTCTACCCGTAGCAGGTACTAAACTTCTACGGCCCTTTTTTATAGAGGATTAAATTACTTTTTTACATATTGAAATCAGGCCCTTATACATACTTAAATTGAGTATTCAAGAATTCCGAACTGAATTTAACCGTTATTGTGGTTTGAATAGTACGGGACCGTTTGTGTCGTACAGATTTTGATAGTGCTATCTAATTACCTACCATTAATCATTGTCTGGAGGAAGGGAATGTTATCTACAAAGCGATCTGAGGAGCGGTGGAGTCAACAGATGTAGGTTTAATTTTCGTGTAGAAAAAACAACGCTACTGTCCCGAATTTTCGTTGGGCGTTTACCTGCCTATTTGATACCAGCAGGAATCATTAATCGTTTTGTGGTTAGGTCGAGCCTTTCAAAAGGTTTCTCATGGCATAAATAGTAACAGGTTGTCACGATATATAAAGGGTGATTTTTTAAACCAACGAAAAAATCTTAAGGTGATTGGTACATTACAAAAATTGTAAGTCATGACAGTTATTATTTTACTTATATGTAACATAGTTATGGAAGGCATCAACGCATTAAAAAAAGGATATCTACGTGCATCCGTTTGCTCCTAAACCCAAATGCAATAAAATGTAAATTATGGTTGCGAGATTAAAACGTGTCAGAACTGTAGATTAACAAATTTAATATCAAAGTGTTATTTTATTATTCATTAGATTTCATCAACGAACATTCCAGCATGCAAGCCTTGTTTTAAAACGTATAAATTTCTAATTTCTACAATAATACTTTTTCGAAAATTTACGACGTTTGATAGATTCTAAATTCTTGTAATGCAAGAGAAACACGAATTACCATAAATACTTTAAGATTCAATAAACATAAGTAATTGGCATTTCAATGTGGACCTTTTTACAGGTGTGCAGACAGCAACAATAATTGTTTCCGCGGATTGGCTGTCGAGCAATTTGCGGAATTTATGAATAATACGCATTGCAAACAACGCTAGTTTAAAGTGGACTGTGCGGATTGTCGTGGGCTGTTATTTCGTCGCCACTTTCCTCAATTGTGGGATGAAGCATTATGCAGATTGCGCAACTCGCCGACTCTCTCCTTATTAAACATGGGAAAATCACGGGATCCATTTATCGCATACTTCTGTGGATGTGGTCATTTGTCTCGAGGGTTGATTGCGTATTCAAATCGGACATTGTGGAGGATTGTACAATTTTCTCCCGTCTATTCCATTCGTTTGTTTATGTTGCATGCATATTAGTTGTACGCCCTACGAAGTCAAGTTATGAATGGATTTGTAATTCGTATGCGATTTGTTAAGAGCTTTACTACAATTAAACACTTTCAGTGTTTAAAGTTTAAATCAAGATTTAAAAAAGAGCTGATTCATCTAAAACTAAAATCATAATTGGCTCTGATATTAGATTGAGTTTTTTTGGACTTCAGTCTGTTCTGAACAATTATTCCTGATAGTGTTAAAAAGTCAATAAACTTTTTGGTTATTCGTCTGATAGGCACAAATTTTGCAGTGACGCTAACATCTTCAATGTTTCAATCAAAATATCATAATAGTTTGAGCATACGACTTATCACGTTCTTAAATCGATCATGCTATTTTAAATCTACGCTTTAGCATAACAAGCAATGGGTTTATTAATAGAAAGTTTGTTAATGAATGAGTTGAAGAGCATCGGGCCTGCCTTATGGGATACCAAAGAGTTGTGGATTTTATCAGAGAAACGTGAATTTGCTCTGACAGTAAATTGCCGTGTTCGTATTTTGGTGTAAGCGGTTTAAAAGCGATGATTTCTGTCCGAATGACAAACAGGCCCTAGAAGGTATGACAAAGCAGAAAGAGCTTGCAGAAAAACTAGAAGAAATCTAGCAATTGATTTCCAAATGCCTAGATACGAAGGATTCCGTATAATCTTTTCAGTGTGTTTATACTTAATCCAACAACCGCGTGTCATTCTCAGTGTTGCGAGTTTCGCGAAAGTGCGAACGCACATGTCATCTGACGTGCGCGCACTTGCGACCGCATATGTCACCGCATATGCCCGCACATAAGATGACACGATTTTACATTAGTCTGCGCGACTCGCGGCATACTCGCTATCGGGAATGACTAATTCCCGACTTTTTTTGCCTATGAAATTTGATACGGATAAACAATAATACATGTTCAGCGCCCTATTTATATCGTATTTCAATTTCATATACCAACAATTATAACAATGCATACTAATATAACTAACATATTTTCAATAATAATTTTAATAAATAGAAAGTTAATAATATTTATTATTAATTAATAATAATTGTTATTAATTTTGTAATTATTAATTATACCGGTAGTCTCATAAGCGGACGCATCATAGAAAATTTACAAGTAGAAAATATTACTGTTTTGGT
Source organism: Ontholestes murinus (assembly GCA_963969525.1). Lineage (NCBI taxonomy): Eukaryota > Metazoa > Arthropoda > Insecta > Coleoptera > Staphylinidae > Ontholestes > Ontholestes murinus. Next base: position 26,057,720 of record OZ018394.1, read on the forward strand.
ATTATTATTTAAAACATTTTAGAAGAATTATTAAGAATTGTTATAATTGTTTGATATATGAAATTGAAATTCGATATAATTAGAGCAGTGAACATGTATTATTGTTTATGACTCATTCTCAACTCAATAAACAGCGTCAAAAGTCATTCTTGTAGAAATTGATTACTGGCGATGAGAAATAGATACTATATGACAATCCGAAACGCAGAAAGTCGTGAGTAATTCTCGGCGAATCATCACAATTGGTTGCAAAAGCCAATCGTTTCGTAAAATATGTTATTCTCTGCATTTGGTGGGATATGAAAGACGTGTTTAACAATGAGTTGTTGCAAGGGGGTGAATCAGTTACTGCGGATTGCTATTAACGACAATTAAACCGCTTAAGCCAAGAATTGGAATGAATTTATCGTATACTGAAAAAAGAAGAACGTCCAACGAAATGACAACGCAAAAGACAAATATGAAAGACATCATGAATCTGGAATGTCTTGCAGCACCCAGCACATATTCATCAGACGTTGCTTCATCCGATTACCATTTATTCCGGTCAATGCAAAAAGCGTGTTGCATCGACCGGAATTCATACGCGTTTCCAATTAGTAGATGAGATCCAAAAATGACTTAACGACTTTATAGTGTCTGAACATGTAACATTTCTCCGAGTTGAAATTCGGAAACGCTGAAATATGGCTTAATCATATATACATGTTTTACCACACAATAGTATCCCTTGCATTCTCTACTGTTTTAGCATTTCCAAAGTTGAAAATATGAATAAAATTCTAAAATCGGAATTGAATGCAATTAAATCATCTGATCCTCTACCAAATCCATTTAGCACTCTAGAAAAAATCGAAGATCAGAAAGTTCACTTTAATAATGCTATTATGTACAATATCCCTGCATCCAATAGCAGTGTTATCTCCGAGAGAATAAAATATGTTGAGTTAGCTGTGTCAGAATTTTTAAAATCATAAATAAACCAAAATTTGTAAAAACTATACGCATTGGTAAGAAATCTGACAACCCACGCCCTCTTAAGGTTATATTTCCGAATAGTATTTTGATTATGGGAGTAATAAAAAATTCTAAAAATAATAACAATGGTAATATCAAAATTGCTGCCGACCTAACCTTATTACAGCGATCACATACATCTAAAGGATTTACGCGAAGGAAGAACTTATTCGACGTTCCAATGCAGGCGAGCCAAATCTCACTATTAGATATATTCGAGGTATTCCGAAAATTATTCGTCGTCAAAAAAATTAACATCGTCCCTTCTGTCAGCACTCACAGTGGTATATTGTGGACTCAACTCCAAAACTAAAGAATTATATTTAAGAAGTGTATCATGTGATTACAATATCATCACATTAACGGAAACCTGGCTAAAAAGTGGCGTTCTAGACAAAGAACTGTTTTTTGAAAGTTACAGTGTATTTCGTTGCGACATATTATTGAAAAAAGGGGGAAGGAGTTCTTATTGCAGTGAAGAGCATTTTTAAATGTGATGAAATCCCTTTACCAAGGAATGCAGATACCATCGACTTGCTTGCTGTACGGGTGTCTTTCCAGCATACATCTATCATAATTGTTTGTGTATTTTGTGTATATATTCCTCCAAAAGAATTAGGATATTCTTTTTGAATTTCTAGAAACTATTTTAAACTTACCTAATTATTATGACTGGAAAGTCAAAATAACAAAAATTACCCTCGCACCATATTCCTTTAACTGTAACGTTATTAGAGCAACAGACACATTAATTAAGGAGGACAGTCACCACCCTGCAATATGCTTTGTCTACTCGCTTACTCGTTCTGTTAATTTTAATAGAAGAGTGCTTATATTGCCATAGCTGAATTGGATTGGTCCGATTTATACTTATAGCTAAATGCTGATGCAGTTTCAAAATACTATGTATTAAACTACACAGTATCTTGGATAAACATGTACCTAAAAGGAAAAAAAAACATAATAGTTTTCTAATCCATTCCTTGTTAAGGAAATTTCAAAGATAATACGTAATAAAAATCGTCTGCGTCGTGTTCTAAAGAGAAATAAAAACGCTATTAACCTTATTAAATTCAATGATGCTAGGAAACTACTGAAAACAAAGATGGAGGAAGTTTATTCAAATTACCTATATATTCGCCAAGGAACCTTAGGAATTTTGGTCTTATATTAACAATAAAAGAAGAAACTTACGCATGCATCTTGGTGAAAAAATTCTTCAGTCACCGTTGTCAATTGTGAACAGTTTCACCTATTACTTTAGTGAAGTGTATGTTAATAATGGTGTAAATTCGAATCCGAGTTATGTTGAAGATTATAGTAGTAATTTTCGAATTAGTGAAGTCATGGTCTTCGCAAACTTAAACCTAAATTGACAATGGGAGCCGAACAAATTTCATCATTCTTGGTCAAGGATTGCAGAGATTACCTTGCCAAGCCCTTAGACTATATTTTTAATTTAATTTTGAAAACTGGAACTTTCCCTAAGTGTTGGAAAATGACTAATGTGTGTCCAATATTAAAAAAGGGAAATCGTAGTAACATTGAGAACTATCGTCCTATTTCTCTTATCTGGATATTTTCAAAGGTTTTTGAAAGCATATTAATCGATGAAATTTACTCCAAGATGTATAAATCTCTATCAGAACATCAGCATGGATTTAGGAAAAGAAGGTCGACCCAAGCTAATTTAATAAATGTTACGGAGTTCATTTCCAGGAGCTTAGATGTTGATAGACAATTGGATGTGATATATACGGATCTTACCAAAGCTTTTGACCGGATCCCTCATAATGCACTTGTAGAGTGTATGAAGGATTATAATATTAGTTCAAATATTATAAGCGCAATAGATTGTTATCTAAGAGACCGTAAATATATGTAACATACATGAGCTATATTTCAAATGTATGTACAGCTTCTAGTGGGGTCCCTCAAGGCTCTAATTTAGGTCATATACTGTTCTCATTATTTATTAATGGGATATGTAAGTTTCTTGACTGTGACTATTTGGTGTATGCGTATGACATTAAACATTTCGAATTATTTATAATGTTAGTGATTGCACCATTTTACAGAATAACCTAGATCACCTTGATAACTGGTGTGATAACAATGGCTATAAACGCTCGTAAATGCTCCGTTGTGGCTTATTACAGGATATAGAATCAAATTTTATTTAATTACTCTGTAAATGATATAACTCTTGATATAACGGTTGGATTTAGACTTTGGAAATTCTTTTTGATAAAAATCTTACATTAGGCTCTCTCACATTTATAATGTGACCAATTCCGCATATAAATTATTGGGTTTTATTATTCGCAATGGACGTGAGTTTAAATCAATTGCAACAATAATCACATTAGTACTTAATAGATTGAACTATTGTGCGTGTGTCTGGTCTCCTTGTTACACAAAATATATTATTATGTTGGAGCGAGTTCAAAGAAAATTCATAGTAAAATTTCTGTATTATATGAAATATCATATTTATCCAGATGAAACGCTAGAGTTCTTTGATCTACTACTTGAATTCGGGCTTTTGTCTATCTCTAATCGACACAAACTAATTTATGACTTATTTAAAATAGTACATGGTGACGGATTGGGTATAGTAAAACACTTGTTTTGTTCCATATTTTTATTTTACCTTTGAAAATGATCGTAACGGATCAAAACACGTGTCAGGCAACTGAAAATAAAAATATGGAACAAAACAAGTGTTTTACTATACCCAATCCGTAACCATGTACTATTTTAAATAAGTCATAAATTAGTTTGTGTCGATTAGAGATAGACAAAAGCCCGAATCTGAAAGTTTGGTTCCATCATGAAAGTAGCATTAAAAGTGTTAAATGTACATGGTTACATCGATAACAGTACTATCTTGCAAAATACCAATTTCACTGTACCCAGATTATCTTCTCGCCATACGCGTACTTTCTCATATTTAACGCCAAGAACTAATAAACATATCAAATCTCCTTTTAATAAAATAAATACGTGTAATATGTTTTGTAGGTTTTTGGGGTTTTCTGTGGTTTTAAGTCTGGGCTATTGGATTAGGGATACGTTTATGTTGTGAACTGATAAACATTTTACGAATGCGTGCTTCTGCCTGTAATTCCATTTGCGTTGAAAGTTACTAGTAATTTGATTTTTGTTTGTTATTTGGATGAGTTCTAAAATTAAAGCGACCATCGAAAAAAGTCCTTATTCTCATTGTTTTGTTGTGTTGTTGATTGTATTGGCCCCTTCTGTGTTCTTGGTCGGAAGTAGTTGTGTTTTTATACATCCACTGTAATTAAGCTTGAGGAGTTTGATATTGATTTTGATTTGGATTAATTACCAAGATGTTAACAAATTGTTGCAGGGAGTAGCAACCAGCAAACCACGGAGAACTATGTTACTGCAGCAAAATAAAGATATTTTGCTACAGCAACGTAGTTCTTATGTGCTATGCAGACTCTGAAGTTTGCTGGATGCTAATACACGCAATTGATGCACTTGAAATAAAAACTTTTTAAAGTATCGGGCATTAGTTGTCCTGGACTCCGTATTTAATGCGTTTGGGTTCAAGATCACACAGAAAACTGAAACTGAAAACTTACAGTTCTAGTACTAAGATTTAGAGTGCTCGGTATTTACATGTACTTCGCTTAATTGCAAGTTACGTTGTTGATAAAGTTTTGCGGCTTTTTAATAACATTATTTATTGAGACACAAAATTACAATATATAAATTAATATAAATTAATGTAACCTGTCTGGTAACAATTCAGATGTGACTCGCGAGTCAAGTCTCACATGATATTATATAATATGTTTTATCTCTAGAAATGCTGAGTTGCGTCTGACCATCTGGGATGGCCACCTGTGTAGGGTAACGTAACGCACTATGATGTAAAATCCCTGCGCACTTGTATGTGATTTCTTTAATAATTGGCACTGCACTTAATGAAATTATATTAATTTAAATTTCCAACTTCTTCTCTTCGGCTGTTGTAAAAAATTCAATACTTCTAGTTTGATAATGACAAGTTAAAATTATCGAGACTATAGTCACTTAATTAAGTCAGTGTTATACAAACAAAGTTAAAAAGCTTTTAGTTTGTGAAAATTCAATTTGTTTGTCATCGACAATTTGGTTGTCCCGGGTGAAGTATGTTTTCAACTGTTGATTTTTCTTATGCACTTGTTTGTGCATACTGCTGATTGCTTATCTGTATAAAAAACAGCGTAGGGTTTTTATCTCCTTCTTTTTCAATCTCGAGTGCGTTTGTCGTTTTTTTTTGTGATTTTTTTTCCGTGGATCGAGTCAATTTCTTCATCATCAGAAGTAGATCACATCATCTTTGGTTGGAATAATTCATTCTAAATGTATTTTCTGATCCTTTGGATAGATTACCATCCTCATTTGGCTCTGATGGGACTTCTACATGTAGTTTTTGTACGTAAATGTGTATAATATGTTTATTTTTAGTTTGGAATATTAAAGCTTTCTGTTTCTCGTTTCTTGAATTAGAGCTACATCTATGTTGTGGTTATTAATTCGTGTTTATGTCATTAAATTCTGTTTGTTAGTTAATAAAATAATTAGAAAAACTCGAAAACATTTCGTAAATACGATAATTATTATTTAATTTTCTACAACGTAACGGACTTTAATACGTTTTATTAAAATTAGTAATTTGATTTTTGTTGTATAGGTTATTTACGGGAACATGTTACTAACGGTTTCGAAAATTATGAACATTTTCCCAAAAATACTGTATGTTGATCTTAATTTTGAAAGCTTAACACAAGTCAAAAAATACATAGAAATACAATTATATACATTTTTGAGTAAACGTATAAATAGGATAATACTATAGATATATTAAACTACATTAAAGTAAAAAATGAAAAGGTAAAAACTACACATCACAAAAGATTACAATTTTAAAATATTGTGATTAAAAATTAAATTAAAAATATCGGGAAGACCATTCAGATTAGAGCTGTTAAATTGTTCAAATATCATAAACAAAATTGTGCAGTGATCGATATGAATTATATTGTATTCTATTAAGTAATTTTAAAAAGCCGTTGTGTTTAAAAGTCTTCAAGTGAATAACAAGCTTTTTCCACCACGATTTGTTTATTTATTTATTTATTTTTCTTTGGTCTCCTTTCTTAAATAATACAAAATAAACATTTTAATAAAAATAAAAACATATAATAAATTGCTTCATTGGCAAGTTCCTTGCTTTTGTTAGTCTAATTTGATTTAGACGCAGGTTTTCTTTATTACTAGGGTTGTACATGTGGAAAGTCTGATCAATATAGTCATTTGTGTCCTTTTTAATATGTACTAAACATTCTAGAATGTAGAGGGAGGGTACGGTTAGAAGTTTTAGTTTTTTTAAGGCATCTCTGCAATCTGTTCTGTAGCTCAACTGTGCAACAATTCTAACTGTCTTTGTCTGTAAACCGAAAATGCGATGACTTATGGCCGCATGTCCCCAAGCGAGTATACCATAACAAAAATTCTTGATTCAATCAGTCCGAAATAAGCCGTCTTGAGTGCTTCTAATGGTAAGTTGTTAGCCATACTTCTCAAACAGAACGTATTTTTAGATATAATTTTCGATCAGTTCCCATGTACTTCCCATTTTAATTGTACTATTTGCATGTATATTTGATCTACATAAGGAGAATGTCATATTCTTGGTTCTTTTTTCATTAGAGGAGTAATCCGTTATTATTACACCATTCTTTGATATTATTTACACTACTTAGATGCTCAGGTGTGATGATTTCAAAGCAGTTTCCTTCGTCAATAATAGTGCTGTCGTCTGCATAAAGTATCATTTCCGACTGAATATTTTCTGTTGACAAACCATTAATAAATATTAAAAATAGGATAGGTCCTAATATTTCTCCTCGATGTACCCCCCTTTTTATTGGTTTAGATTCTGAGTTAGATCCATTTAGGTATACAACCTGACTTCTGTCCAACCAATATGTTTTGGTTAATTGTACGCTTGTTTTATTAAAATTATACATTTCTATTTTTTTCAATAATAAGTCATGTGGCACACAGTCGAACGCTTTGCTTAGGTCTAGAAATATGGCTATAGAGATTGCTTATTTTCACAAACGTTTCTAGGATGTAGTCAGTTAACGATACTATAGCGTCTACTGTTAACATGTTTTTCCTAACACCAAACTGACTGTTTTCAAACAGATTATTCGAGTTTTTAATTTGTTTTTTCAGTATATTTTCCATTATTTTTGATATAATTGGTATAATCGCTATAGGCCTATAGTTTTCAGTATCATCCACATCTCATTTTTTGTGAGTTTCGCTCGTTTTAATATATCTGGAAACATACCCGATTTTATGATACCATTAATAAGTTTTGTGAGAGGAAGAATCAATATGTTTTTTATGAATTTTACGTTCTCCATTAATAGTTCAAATAAATCCGTACACTTACTGTTGTTGATGAAATTTATTTCTTTCTTACTTGTATTTGAGAGACTTGGGTGAAACTAAAATTAAACGTGATATCAGTACTCATGTAGTTATGATTTGTTTGCATACAATTCGCTATTTTATCAAAATAAGCACTAAAGTCCTCACACGACAATTTGCACACAGGTTTATGAGTTTGGAGGATTCGTTATTGGTCAATAACGTCCCACATTGCTCGAGGCTTATTTTTAGCTTTAATTTTGTATTTAGCACTAGCATTAATTGTCGCTTCTTTTATAGATGCTTTATAAGCACGTTTATGTTCATTTCTAGTGATTTTAAGATAATCTGATGGATATTTCTTGTATAATGCTTCTATGAATTTTAATCTATCTCTCATCGACTCATATGATTGGCAAACGATTTTACTTTTTATAACGGCTTTTTACATCCTGTTTCTTTTTTAACAGCAGAAAATTCATGTAAACAATTTAATAAATGATTAACTAAGATATCCCATTTACGGTCTAAATTGATTGACGAGCCCACGATTTTTTTCCAAATCTTTCCGCAATTCCTTGAATTTATCCATCCATAACGTTGAATTTTTTAAATCAATCATTTCTAAAATGTTCAATTTTTAGATATTGAAAATACTGAAAATTTAAAACATTTTCTTCTATTTTGTCGGGCTTTTTAAATCTTTGAAATCGACTTTCATATTCACTTTAAATGACGAACATCCAACTTTCGAACATATTTAGATTGCTTTTATTGATATTTTCCTTCCCATGTTCCCTTTTTAACGAAGAAAAGAAACTAAATTTTATAGTTTTAGTCAGTTTCAAATAATATTTGAATTGAGTATTTATTTCGATGTAAAACCCTTCCATTCCTCATACATTTTCAGAATTGTATGGTTATTTCCTTGGAGTCATAAGTTGAAATCATTATAATGATTCATTATGTCTGTTAAGAACAAAAGTCTTAAAAGCCATTGTTTATCATTGAGTTTGAGATCATTTTCACCGATTTCGTAAAGAAATATTTGAATATCATCAAACTTAACTACCGTATTTCAGAATGTTACAGCAAATCTCCATATTTCGATCCAAAAATCTTTGAAGCGCCTGCGTATTAATGCCGATCGTGCTATTTTCTTGTTTACGATCTTAACATTAACAACCTTTTTCATTACATCCTTAAATTACTACGTATATGCCTTTGCATATATATTTTCTTCATGTATGATACACGATATGTTTTCGTATTTTTAAATTTATTATTTAATTTTCTACAACGAACTAAAGGATTTTAATAGATTTTATTATGTATGATACAATGAAACGATAAAAGTGAGCGGCCAAGTTAATTTTCCATCACTTTTACACATCTAACATTTTTCCTCTCATACTTAAAGCACCATTAATTGATATTGAAAACAATGTACTATTTAAATCCAATACTTGCCCATTTTTGTTTGTAAACTCTTGTACTTGATTAAAAATATCAGTGGTCGTATCATTCATTGAAGCAAGAACGCACAGTTCTTCATTGACTTTCGAATTGTTTATTGATGCAAGTCTAATAATAATTACAAGATTGCCCATACTGTATATGTCAGTACCTTCATTAAGTGAAATGCTAATTATGTCACTAGATAACAAATCATTTTTGACCTGTTCGTCAATATTTTTGGCCATATCTTTAACGCGGCGCTAAACTGTTCTAGCCAACAATGGAATTTCTTTGATCTTCTAAATTATTTGTCTTTTATTTGCAAAGTCGTCATAATTTATTAATGCGTTTTTCAAAAACTCGCCGTTTGTAAATGGTTTTCCGTTGGTACCAATGCTAAGAGCTGCAACAAAGCTGGCAGATGTAGCGTGATTGTAACGAGTAACAAAACTCTTTAAGAATTTATTTTGTTTTCCAAAATTTAATACGTTTAACAATGTATTCAGATTTATCTTAATTTGACATTTCACTAACATCTTTATGTTTTGAAGAAAAGTGTTACTCAATATTGTAAGTCCTGGCGGTAATTACATCTGTACATAAAGTGCATACCAATTTATCACCATTTTCTATACATCCATACTTTTCTTTCTACACATGTTGAAAAACCTCGTTTTTGCTCTATATTGTTAGGGCGGAGACGTAAGGGACGAAATTGACTTGCGCGCAAAAACAAAGCATCTATTTTCATTTTTTTTATTTTCAAAATTTTCGTTTCATGTTTATGTTTTATAATTTATTATTATATATGTATTATATCGTACTTTTTTTTAGGAAGTGGGAATTGGGTCACTTGAAATTAGTAAATGGGTCACTCGGTTACCCGCGGGTCCTATGTTGCCGACCCCTACACTAAGCTACATTCACTCGGTTTTTACTCCACTTGTTTAGATTTGTTTAATAATTTTCGTACGAATTCGAAAGGGGCATCAATTTGGCATTGATACTGGCGTTTGTATAATTGACAAATGAATTAATGTAAGTTTTTAATATGGAGTTTTATAAACATTAATATCCGTAAATATAGATAGTCATTTGTCTAAAGCGTTGTACCAGAATTTGAGATTCATACAGTTTCAACTTAAGATAATTAGTTAAATCTTCTTTGATCAATTTGGGCCTATAGTTTAGTCTAATTTAATTTATTATACTTGAGCTTCTTTCCAACAGAATGCATAAGAAAATTTACAAATACAGGCAAAACCACAACATTTGGGGCAGCAGCACCAAAAAATGTTTTCATCATATCATATATTTTTCTTTGAACTTAAAAAAAAAATATACAATATCATATTATTCGTTTCATAATTAGCGTTAACGGTTACTAATAACATACACCTTACTCAGATTTTGTGAATTAGTATTACACTGGTACAAATAATAATTTGCTAATATCTTGATAAAATCATGTTGGAAATACATTAATATTTTCATATTTGTATGATTATTGTTGAAAGGCATTCCATTTTAGAATCAGGAACTTCAAAATAAACTCCACTGTGTTGATATCACACACAGGATTTATTTGTGGCTAGAGTTTCAACTTTTACTTTTCTTTGATGATGGCCTGTAAAGGTTGAAACTATAGGCAAACTAAATCCTGTGTGCGATATCAACAAAGTGCTGTTTCATTTTCATATTCATAGTATATTTTTGCATAAATAAAAGCATATTTTTTAAACTCACAATAATCAATAAATCAAATTAGTTTTAGATTTTTACTACAAACCGAAATCAATCTAAATGCGAACAGTGTAAATCAGACCTGATATTCATAAAATACTTTTTATTTAACATTCTAGAATAGAAATGACAGAATCTTGTTATTCCGTTCCTTATAACTATTCGACTATTTTGGAATTTCAAAACAGTCATGATATATTCAAACGTGAGGATTTAGATAGGTAGAATTTAAAATATGTTCACGGACAGGTATACAGGGAGCACGGCGTATGCAAGTTGACAGCTGTCAGAATAGAGGAAAAAAGGCGGGTCGTCGGACGTAAATACGATCGGATGAAGAAGGAACGGGAGAGATGAGAAGACTGGCCGAGGCACGCGATATCTGTTGTAAAAAAAGCCACCGGCCCTCGGCGGGCATCTCTCTTGCTCTCTGAATTTGTTTACAGCACCGACAGACGACACAACCGTGCATAATTGGTCGATTTTTCAACTCAAATTCTTCACCATTAGCACTCGGGAGACCGAACTGGACAATAAACGCCGCCATAAAAAACACACGGAACGAGATCTCGAAATGGGGCCGGTGATTTCTTGCCGTGTGCAATTATGGCCTTATGAATTTTGATGAACGTGCACGTCATTAATGGCGAAATGGACGCATGCGAAATTTAATGGTGTGTAAATCATTATTTGGCAGGGTAGGTGTAACTTTATACGGGATACATCAGTTTTTTCCAATTTTATTTGAAAGGCTAAAGGCGTTATGGAAAGTTTATTAACCCAAAACAAATCCAAATACCTATTTGGGTCATCGAAAATCATATTACATCTAGACATCAGATATATGTTTGTACATTTGGATGAGTATTGTAGGTGACAGGTTTCTAGGTCTTCTTCTTTTATGTGTTTTATGATCTAAAATAATTCCAAAGACATCAGATATATGTTTGTACATTTGGATGAGTATTGTAGGTGACAGGTTTCTAGGTCTTCTTCTTTTATGTGTTTTATGATCTAAAATAATTCCAAAGATTATATATTGTGTTCTGCAAAAAAATCAGAGCCTGCTAAGTAGTTTGATAGGAGCTATGCCATTTTTTTGCAGAAGCCAACATATTTTAGTGAACATTAAATATTTATTTACAGGTTCAGTATTAAGAAAATAAAAGTTTTATTTCTAATTTAAAATCTTTGGAATTATTTTGGATCACACTGCCTCAGCTCATTTTTCTTAATCTTACTATGTTGCATTTCGACTATTTTTGAAGATGAGGAAGACATCTTTTACGTTTATTAATGGGTACCCAATAAATTATCAATTTCCAAATCTTAATAGATTATGATTATTTTAATTTATTGATCGTACCAAAATTTTTTGGCCACGCGAAAAATTAAATGTCAATAGAATAAGATATACGTTTCCACATATCGGAATTAATGCGAAAACAACTTTTTCTGTCGTCGCCCAAACAAACACTCGAGACCGCAAATTTTCTCGCGCTAGCAAAAAAATTTCGAAAAAAAAAAAATTGGCGTCCGCTACAAAGTTTGGCGCCGGCTCCGCGAATCGCTATAATTCATCTTCAGAACGCACGACGGACCGATTTTCACATCGTTAGAAGTGTTTTCGTGAATCGTCCTAAACGAGAAAAGCGTGGTCGATCCGATCCGATCAACTTGGCACGAAGCGTTTTTCACAAAAATAAAAACCGAAATTAACGACCACCTGTGAATCCGGCTCAGCCGGACGTTTATTGAATTTGTTAAAAACGGATTAAAATCGCGTTCGAATTCCCGGCGATCTTAGCGGCCTCATGAATAATTCAATAGGATTTCTCGATAGTAATTGTTTTTAATAACCATAAAATATCCGCGGACCTTCGGACCGCTCAGTTTCTTATCTGTAATCTCGTGAGACATTTGATTACGTTTACAATTTTTTTTCTCTCGACGCCATTCAAATTCGTTTGATATATGCAAACGTAATTTCAATAAACGATAAGGTTAATGTAATCTAAATGCGATTTCTATTGTAATGCTTTCGGACGGATTGAGAAATCTCAATGGGGGCAGCAAGGTATGCGTGTATTGATGGTCCCGAGTACAGCCGTAAACTGGTGTCGTATTCTTGACAACAAACAGGCTATTAAGTAGATTATGTTACTATCAGGAATGGCATTTTTAAATAGTGAAAGGTCCATTGTTGACGATGCTCAATAAGGAAGCTATTGTTATGGAACAGGTGTGAAGATGTTTTTCAACGTCATAAAGAGGACTCTTTGTGTTGACAATTTCACATTTTATTTTAGTCTAAAAAAGAGTAAAATACTCAAACCTCAAACACCTCAAATATAAATATGAACGTAACGATTTCACTATTTGGTAGCAAACATGAAAATATAAGCCAGTTAAATTTTGAAAAAATAATTATTTAAATGCACCAGATAAGTTGGTTTATTAGTGTAAACCTTAGATTTGAGATAACCTCAAAAGAAAAAGTTTATGAGGGACTGCGTGGAGGCCAATTTATGTCACGTCTCCTGAAGATCAATTTGCGAGGGATAAGGTCACTTTGATAAGCATACTAAGGCTTTAATTCTTATATCAATTGAATTTAAAGGGGTGAAACTTTAGGCCTTGTGCATAATATGGAGTAATAATGATCTAGGCACAATTAAAGCGGTTGCGCGCTTCCGAAATGAAAGGTACAAATCGTAACAGTATCCACGATTTTGATGATCCTTGATCGACCTATTTCAAGTTTTCGAATGTTGTATCGGTCTTTTCGAACTCCTTCGCCCATTTTCGAATGAGAGCAAGGTATTCTTGCTCTCATATATTGCAACATCTTCTACACGCTGTAGTCGTCGAATCTAGATGGATCTATATCTAGATGCCTATAACCCTGATCCTCTCTACTTTGATCCTTCAAAATATCTCCTGCAATTCGCATATGATACTGCCTAATCACTGCCCTAATTGCACATGCTTCAAGTTCTTTTTGATTCCCTAGGCAATGTTGGTTTGTAAAATGGCGCATTAAAATCAATCCCCATAAATCGCAGCTCCAAATTACTTATCATCGCACCAATGATTCACCTCACAAAATATTTATTTCCCAAACTATCATCCCTTTCCTTAATATAATGTCTTATTTCTGGTTTTAATGCAGTTTTAGTAAGCTGCATCAAATCGTACCACATCAGATTCATTATAGAAAAGCATCCTTTTAGGTGACGTGTGTGTACTGTGTCTGTGACCTCTGCCTTCTTAATTAATGTCTGTTTTATTTCAAGGCGCGTCTGTAATGGGTTACTTTTCCTATTGCGTTAGCAAATTGAGCGGGTTCCACATTGCTTAGAAGAGCTTCATTGTTCCTTTCTATATATTGCAATTTGCTGAAATGATCCTTGACTTCATTGATGTACATATTGGCTTATTGGTTCATGTTTATAAAACGTAGTTGCATCATTTTATCATTGATCCTGGAGTATATCGCCGCACCACAGGCCTTTTTGGATACGTCGCTGAATCCATGTCCATTTCATAGATGTATAATGCACCCAACCCGTGATTTTCAGTTGTTGGCCATTACCCGTTGCCATTCTTTCTTGTATTGAGCCAATACTTCCGTGTACCAATCTATGTCAGATAACCAGAGTTGTTAAATAAACAACTTCGCTTTGATCATATTTGGAGCTAGCCATTGTAATGGGTTGAAGATTTTGGAGATACTTGAAAGAATATCTCTCTCTATTTGTAGGTAGTTAGAAGAAAAAATTGTCTATCCGTGGTATCCAGATAATTCCCATAGATTTAGGACCCATTGCTCCACCATGTGAAGGGGTAAGTGCTCTAATAGTTCTGCTCTTTTGCTGCTACATTTTTACAGATTGAAGCCTATTTTCTTCAAGATTTTAATTAATACTGCCTGTAGTACTTGAAAAATTAATGTCATATGACCCGGACAGTACGTCATCCACGTATGAATTATTACTTTGGCTATTTGTGAATTTCCTTTCGCTTCATCCAGCGCAAGCTGATGTAAGATCCGAATAGCCAAATATGGTGATGCCTTCGCCTCATAAGTTCCACCGAAGTGGAGTTGGAATCTCCACAAAATTTTCTAGTACCTTTGATCTTCTTCCATGGCCTTGATTTATGTACATTTTGTCGATGTCTGCAATGAAGTGTAACTTCCACTGAAGCAGTATACCTGTTATATCGTTCAGAAATTTTGGCCCCACGTACATTTCATCATTTAAACTTTTGGAAGTTGACGTCTTGCAAGATGCATCGTAAACCGCTCGTAGTTTGGTACTGTTTCTGTCCTCTTTAGGTACTGCGTGATGTAGAATGAAGAATTCTAGTTGGGAGTTGGTGTATGGACTGACTGAAATTCGAATCGAAGCTTCTTTTCTAGTAGCAAAAATCTTGCTATTGCTCGGTTTCGTGATTCCCCTAAAGTACACAGTAGTGTCCAGCTGATTCTCTTTTTTGTCGTTAACTGAAACTGCTCTTCACATAATGTAGCTTCTTATGTTACATAGATTTCGCCAGGAATTCCCTCGATTTCCCAAAATTTGATAATGTCTGGAACTGATGCTAGTTTCTATCATCTTTATCCTTTACATGTTAGATGAAAGTTGCCTCATACAATCCAGCTGAATTCTATGAATTTTTACTCAACAGCCAAAAGGCCAATTTCAGAGTAAAATTACCATTAAAACTTTAATTAATAATTAAAATGCAATTTAAAGAAATACAAATGATACAATAAATACATGAATATAAATTATAATAACTTAGCAAAATCTTTCTAGACAAGCAATAACTGATTGTATAGACGTAAAAGACAATAATGAGGAGAGTTAATGCAGTACATTTGCCAAGAAACTAGGGTTATTAACTTTATCATGAATTAACTTATATAATAAACATAGGTCAATTAATGTACTTCTTGAAGAGAGAAAATTGAATTCTTTCCGAAGATCCCGATATGGAATATCAAAAACATAAGTCCCATGTTTAATGAGATAAATCTCAAAAATCTCTTTTGTACAATAACTCCACTAGCACAAATGTATCAAATAACTTTACAAGGACATCAATTTTCTTGAAAGATTTACAGTTGCGAATTATGAAGCCTAAAAGTCTATGGCGCTCTTCAGCGGTGGCGTAGGGTTATGTAGATAATTCTCTTTACAATCAAGCTACAACTGCAGTACAACTTCTGTTTCTCTGGAGCAAAATCTAAAACTTACAGTTGAGGAAAATAATCCAACATCTACAACTGTTCTATGACATAACGCTTTATCTAGACCATTAATAATGAAAAATGTCACTATCAATTATAATTACTGTAATTCATGGTCAAGCTTATCAAAGGCCTTAACTAGATCAATGTAGATGACATTAACCTTCTGTCTAGTATCCATAGTTTCAGATTTAAATTGGGTTGTCATCTATGCTGTTTAGTTAGAATGGTTGTTGTAGAAAGCATTCTTACGAATCTATGTTGATCTACAAGAAGAGATTCGAATACCTTAGACATATCGCTCAATATGGAAATAGGTAAATAAATTTCAATTGATGTTTTTAAACCCTTTTTTGAATACCGGATAGCTTCCAAATATTAGAAAATATTCCGGTACTTAATATGAGAATAAATATAAAACACAATGGTTCCCTCAGAACATCGTCTCCATCTTTTAATATTAATAATTAGAAAAACACGAAAATATTTTGAAGAAAGAAAACAGGATCACTTTGTTTCACCACTTTTTATTTAACAAATTACACGTGACTATAGTTTCGACTATCAACTAGTCATTATCAAACATAAAGTGTTGATAGTCGAAACTATAGTCACGTGTAATTTGTTAAATAAAAAGTGGTTAAAGTAGGTTTCAGACCACATCAGATACATAGAATTTAAAATCGGCAAGATGAGTAAAAGTAGTTGTATTTTCACAAACAGATATAGAGTTTGGAGCAAATGATCTACTGAAGTAATTCGCAAATCTATTAACTACGTCGTTACAATTAGATAATTCAGTATCACCCAGTGTCATTACACCGGGAATACGATATGAGACCTAATTTTGGTTTACATATGTCCAGAGAAGTTGTTGGGTGGTACGAAGATTATACTCTATTTGACACTTATAATTTGAATGAGCGGAAGCTATATCATTTTTCCAAGATCTACCTAATTCATGATATATATCCTTATTACAATCAGCTCTAGAGTTTAAATACTTTTTCCGAGCCTTATTTTTCTTAGAAATGTATCCAAAGGGTTAGTGATGTTATTATTGTAGTACTCGGGAATATTAGTCTCCCATAATAAGTTACCGCTGACCACAAAACACATTTTCAATCAACTCCACACTAAAGTTCAGATTAATAAGCTCTGAAGAGAATCTCGAGCAATTAGCGTACCTCCACCGGTAAATCTAGATCTGTCATGATGGTAGACATCAAATTCCTGTACAGCCAAGTCCTAATTAAAAAGTTGATATGTAAGTTGTTGTATACATCTACTAACTTAGTATTTAGTCCCCGTACATTCTGATTAAGAGAAACGTGTAGGTGATGTGACTATTATGAACAAATTTAGTTCTTTTCTTGAATTTTGTTAAAAATCTTTGGAGTATATTTGATATATTTAATAAAGAGTTTTTCTCCAGAAGATTCACGTCATTTAAGTTCAGTTAGCACTATTTTAAATTCTTCGCGTTGCATCGGTGTTAAATCATGCTTAATTCTATTATTACTCGAAAGCTTCCTTTTATTTTATATTATGGTTGATACCATTAAGCTTTGGTCAAAGATGATTTTAATTGGCCGTGGTCTGTCACTTACTTTTCACAATCTGAAGTGTTTCCTGATAGACACAGAATTATCAAGCAATTTTAAAAGAGATTATGCTTTTTCAGTTTCATTTTGTTTGTCATTTGATGTTGGTTCGGGCAAATTATACAGGATGATATTATTTTCATTCCGTTTCCGATCATTTATCTCAATTATAATATTTATGTTTTCCTTAGGGATATTTATTATTTGCTCTAATTGGTTTAATCTGCTTTTAAGAGTAATAATATCATCTTGTAAACTCTGGTTCCCAGTTTTCAATTTGGTCATATCAGATAGCAATGATAGCAATGCAGCAGGCTGGATATTATTCTCATTTACTGTGACTAACGGTTGCCTTTAATTATTTCACTGTATTTAATAAGTCAGTTCAGTTTGACAAAAGCAAATCATCACTGGGACTGCAGGTACTAGATGATCTATTATATTTATTGCAACAAATAACTTCGCCTTCATTAGTACGTATCAATAGTACAGCGTAACTGGGATGAAAGACTCAGTTGCACTTTGTACATTTCACAAACTCGTTTACAACTTTCTTACACTTTCTACAGAAGCTGGCCCATTATTATTTGAGAATTGTTATAGTCTTATTTTGATAAATATATTAAACACACACTTGACACTTAGCAGTTTTTGTTTCTTCCCATTTAGAAAGATATTGCTATAATATCTTGCTCCCAACATGATAGCGATTTTCCCCAGGCTCTAAACAGCCATAACCTTTGATGATGACATCTTTGCCAGTGATTTTTCGTAGAACGTGAAGTTGAGTATATAATTTGAATTTATTAGACTTCATTGATGTCAGTTGTACCTCGATTTTTGACTTTATTTTTTGTTCCTTTGTCTCTTATTTCTGTGACTGTATTTTAGGATCTTTCCTTCGGAAAGCCTTGTTTGTTCGGTCACAAAATTTTGTGAGCATTGATCGATTAAAACCCTAACTACATTTTGATTCCCATTTTTGGTCGTTGCGTGTATGAGGACCGTGGAAGGAGATCTTCATTCTCGGGCACAACTGCATATGTGTTGATTATATTCTGGTAATTATGGTTTCTCGGTTGTGGTGGCGGATTCATTTTGTAGCTTGGTTGCGCATGCCGACGTGGTTCTTCGGGCTGATGATGTGAGATTAGGTCCACATGGAATTGTATGTGATGATAACCGTTGTAGGTCTTACAACGAAACGATAATGGGCATTTTTTAGAATTGGGCTGTGACAGATAATTTTTGCAGATTCCCAGTTCTTTCATGATGCGGTATCTTTCTTGGGAAGTTTTAGAGGCGACATTGCAGAAGCGATTCAAATTATGTTTGTCATTTCCACATATGACGAATGTTTTTGAGTAATTCTGCATGAGAGGTGGATGGTTTTGTTTTTATTGAGAGAAACTTTTTTTCCAGATATTTGAAGATTTTCTTTAACTTTGCTACTTCGTGCGGCGTTTCCAAGGATGGGTCGAAGATTCTGTTGGTCTCTTCATTCCAATTTCGCATAATGAGTCTTCCTATACTCGGATCCCAAGTTGCTGTGTTATAACCCAGGTTGGACAGGATTTGCACGCCTTCTTTTCTTACATTATCCACTAATTTATCTACTAGATGAGTGACGCGTGGACGTTGCCAAAGTTTCCCAAGTGGTTAGTTATTTGCTCCGCTCATTTATGTGTGAATATAATTGATTAATTGAGCGGCTTCTCCTCACACATGCGCTTTCAGATACTCGAATTTTTTGACATCAGATAAGGTGTTATAATAATAATAATAATATTTATTTCCCAAAAGATAAAAATCCATTAACATGGCAATATAAAAACAAATCAAATACCATTGCATACGTGAAACATCGCATTAAAGATAGTATTAATTACAGAATATTATGGAATCAATAGAGATGCAGTATTTAAAAAAAATGGTGATGTGGCCATCATAGATAGTACTTTCCCCATATTTTTCTCGAAAACTATGAAGTTTATGAATGTTCACCAAAAGCATTTCAGTTCCAGTTTTTAACGATAAAACCTTAAGTTTAAAGTTTCATCTCAATAGATCGAAGATTCTCTTTCTGTTTGATGTCACGAACCAATTCAAAATCAATCCATGGCCAAGTGTCTATTTTTGATATTTCGCAGATTGAATTTAGGGACACTCGCATCACGAGTGTATAGTTCATAGTATAAAAAATCAGAAACTTCATCTACATCATCTATGTTGTATAAGCTATCTCAACTTATTTTACCTATATCTTTGTATAGTTTTGTAAAATTAGCTTTCTTAAAATTGTTATTGTATTAGTGTAGTACTTCAAATACTTCTCAATTCAACTCTTTTCAGTTTACAATTTGAATTTGAATTTAGTTGACTGGAGACTATAAATAGATCTAATATTCTGTTCAGATTATTCGTAATAGTATTGCATTGCCTCAAGTCGTGAAATTCCAAAAAAAGTATTCAAAGCTGTCATTGAATCTGTATGTATATTGTCCTGCAGACTATGGTTATATTCTGCTATATTAAAATCTCCCATAATAAACTCATAATCATATTGAATAATAATAGGATCCAGTACTTCAAAAAATGTATTCAAAATATCGGCGTGAGCTTTAGGAATATAGGTGCAAATTAGCAGTATTGTCTTAGCAATGCTAGTTAATTTTACGGCTATCGTATCAATTCACGTATAGAAGGTAAGGTATTTATGATCTGATGAAAGAGTATTTTTTTTGGAAAGTACAACTCCTCCGCCCATCTTGTTAATTCTGCCTTGACGATACACATTATGTGAGTTAGGGAAATGTTCTGAATTATTAACTCCCGCAATAAAGATGATATCATGATATATATGGTATATAGAGAGATGGATCATTTCGAGACTTTAAGTCATCCACAAATGTTTTAAATTCGTTTCTTTGAGTTTGAATTCTATCAGGCTGAACTCTAAAAGTCTGAGGAAGCGACTTTTTATGTTTTAAAATTTTCATAACATCGTCTCGCTACGAAAAAATAACCTTAACTGGTCGGACACGATCCTCTTTCTTACCCAATCGAAAAAAGTATTGTTTTTGGGGGATGGAACTACTGAAGCAAAAATAGATTTTAGAGTTGAAAATCCGAAAATCAAAAAGTTTGAAGTTTGTGATGAACTTCAAACTTTTTGATTGTCGGATTTTCTTCAACTCGCGGACTAGAGACATTTCAGGGGAGGTAGTGAATCAGGTTTGGATTCTAGGAAAATAATCCTATCAGATAGATTGTATATCAATTGTTTCGGTTTCTTGTTCTCGGATTGTAAGACTTCTATATTAGATAGGATTATTTCCAAACGCTGATTTTCCGTACTAGTAGCTAGGATTTTTACTTAATTATGCAGATCCGTAATCATGGATGGTAGATCAGATAAAAGTTTCACATTTAACATTATCACTTTTATCTAAATTACACGAATAGCGAAGGAATTCATTTTATCATTTATAAATATTTCATTTAAATTGATACCACAACTACTATGGTGTGTTGCACTGCAACTGATATAACTTAATTTCTCGTAGCCTCCATCATATGTGGATTTTTTTTAATGACAACTGCATTGCGGAACGATTATGTTACAACTGGTCCGCTAAGCACTTGTACAATATGTTTCACCATCCATCTTCTTCATAAATAATGCTTAGTAGAATCCATTTATAACCATAGTTAATCCTGCAATTATTGTGTCGTGTGAAGGTGTGTCGCTCTGTGGCGAGGCTGTCTGACAATCCTCAGTATCAATATTCGCACTTGCCAATATTTCTTCATTTTCTTGCGTAATTTCTCATAGTAGTTAACACAATGATATAGATTAATTGGTTCGGCTATTTTCATGCATTTGATATGACGTTAATCTATTTGGGCAAACTGCAATTTCAAGTTTTCTACCAAAATTTTGCGCGATTTTAAGTAGTTCTTTTCTTAATTCTTCACGAATTGCTTTCATTTGCTGTCTCAGTGTCTTTTGTTATTTTGAAAGCTGATTTAGACAATCCATGTTGGAGGTTATCGCTGTCCTTGATGGATGTATGTTAACGTCTTCTGTGTCGCGGGTTTTCTCGCGATTAGAGGCAAGATTTTCCCTTAGAGGTAGGATTAGTTGCCTTCTTATGCGGAAGTAAGTGTTTCGAATCGTAAATCCGAAATAAGGTTGTAACCTTCAGAGGTTTCTGTCCACGAAGTGGCTGTATTAGTTAACGAATGTCGTATAGGAAGTCCGGTACTTAATCCCCAGATTATACACAAAAAATCGCTAATAACGTCAGAATGCCAGTTAAAGTGAATTTTTCCTTAGAAAATTGATCTCCAGCATATTTTTCTGTAAAAACCTTAGTTTCCATTATTAGAACTCTTTTAAAAATATGATTGATAGCAAAAATTATATCATCACTCAAATTTCTATAAACACCTACATATCGAACTGTTATAGCTCAAACCAAACACTGAAAGGTTAAACTCACAATCATTATATTGTCCGGCCAAAAGGATATAACATCCCATATATGATAAGTAATTTATTGGTATGGACGTTTATAGGGCAGTAAAAATTATGGATGAATTTGCAATTAAAATCGAATCGAAAGCCATTAAATCACACCATTAACTGGTTGACAGTTGATAGTTTGAAGCCGAATTTTATTTGGCATTTGGATTACGAAAATTGGATGCTTGGCCCATCACCGCGCAGTAAATCACGAGAAAAGCGTTTTACTTGTAAAAATTATTATGATCCAAGAACATGTGTACGTACGTGTAAAACATTAGCATCCCAATAAAAATTAAAAAAATAAAGTGTGCTATTAATACGTAATTTATTACACCTGTCAAGCACTTTAATTAAAATTATTCAAATATTAATCTGAAGCGTAAACGTTAGTAAATACATTAATTTTAAAACTTAAGAAATTGTTACATTCACGATAATCATTCTATATTTCGAAATAGATCAGTATTCTATTTCTTGGCTTGTTTATGCGCTAGTAAATAAAGTCGTACTCGCCAAACAGATTATTTATAGCGAGTATGACCGACATAAATCCAAATATAAACTGTGCGGATCCTTCCTGAAGAAGAGTGTCCCAGTAATTAATTTATTTGTCCGGAATGACAAAAATTAATGAAAGTGCGGAAAACGCGTGTCCCGCTGATGGTTTATTTATTAGCCCTCGTTTATTGCAGGATGTGTACTTACATCCTGTGCTGACAAGTTTTTCAAGAGTATTGCACACAAACAGCACCGTGATTAAATCACGATGAGCATTAATTATAGACACAAGTGGTAATGATTATTTAACCCGAGCCGATTTTATTTTAGAAGACGCGCTCTCCGTCGCCACTAGACATCATAATTATAGTTGACAAGTTGATGAATATCTCGGGCCGAAGCTGCACATCAATTCCGAATGCAGGATGACACTCGGGTGTTTGATATCCAGAAATTATAATGCAACACGGCGATATCCATTTGAATAGTTAATTGTGTCCGATAATGGTACGTGATACCTTGGAATGAACCTCATCAATCATCAAGCATAAATAATAAAGTAATCACGGCGACGATCTCATATTGTTGTAACACGCAGGAGTAACTCTAGCAAGAGTACTTCGAAGTGTATACGTTCTTCTTTTTCAGTGTTGGTTTTTAAAACTTCTATTAGTAACGAAAGTATAAATTAACAAAGGTTGTATAACATTTAATTATAATTCAAATCCATAAATAAACTGCATTTCATTATCAGAGTCAGCTGAACTAATCAAAATGACTTAAATCACTGAGGACAATAGTTTCATTTAGTTTAATTCAAAATTTAATCAACAAGAAAATGTTAATATTTTAAGATTATAGATCGGCCAATTTTTTAACCTTTACATATTTTGGACATATACCGGATATTATATCAAATATTTGGATTTAGGCCATAGAGTAAACTTTGTCACCATAGTCACCATATTTACTTGAGTTGTAGACTTCAATCAATTAATTTCTAATATCTCGTCAGCTAATGCGTTTTTCGTCGATTTTTCATAAATTTGGAAACTATATTTTATAAATAAAACGATCATGCAAAAGCTGTTCTTATAAGATAATTTTAGATCATAAAACAGTCATTCAATTAATTGACTGAAATCTATCATTTAAGTCATTCAAGATCATTTAGGGTTGTTGGATCATCATGCTTGGCCACAATTATTATCGAATAAGAATTAAGGGTCTGTAAAGGTCATTAAAAGTTATTAGGTGTCATCCAGAAATCTTGTGTGGTAATACAACGGCCAGCCAGTATCATTCAAATTGTAGATCTGAGTTAATTCGTATAAATATCGATGTAATTAATTTTGAAGTTTTTTAAAATCCTTATTTTTCATTCAGCCCCATCTCAAAAATATTTAATGCTAATCTAAAATCATTTGACAGTTATTCATGATGATCCAATGGTCTTTAAGGTTACCCAAAGATCTTTCGAGGTTTTGTAAGTTCATCTAACGATTAATTAAATTATTAATGATTTTACAATGATTTTACCAGCGCTTTTGAAAATTTAAAAAACATTTCTTCAATTTTTTTAGCATCACTATCCTCATTTTGTCGGACATTTTGTGAAACTTTGTAATTGATTTAACTTTATTAAATTTCTTAGAATTTAAAAAGTACAATAACATCCATAATGTCTTAAGACAAAATTTGAAGGAAAAAACATTAGGCATTAAGTTTTTTCCAAGGGTTAATGACCCTAGAAACAAAGTCCTAAAAATGAGATTCTAAGTGCTAAAATTGAGTTGATAAAGTTTAAGAAACCTTTTTAAAAAATTTAAATTGCTGACATTTCTTTTTAGGATGGATTGTGGTATATATACAATTCATCCAGTTCATAGTTTTTTTAGTTATTAGATTCTGAAATGTTCTAAAAACGTTTCTTAATTTGTATCTACTTATTTCAGCAAAACATTTCTATTCAATTCTAGAGCCTTAGAGAAACACCACAAGATGATCTCGTGGATGTTCTCTAAGAATTTGGAATTTTCTAAAAAGTACTGAACCACTTATTTCTTGCAATATAGTTTATATTTCTTAATACTACAATTCCATCAAGATTAAGATATAATATAAAATGCTTTAAAATGTTCAAATCATTATAAGAAACTTCTAAAAATTAAAAAGGGCAAATTAAAAAAAAAACAAAAGAGAAATACTACAAGAATATTAGATTAAGCCTAAATATTTTTAGTAAAATGAGAGAAATTATAGAAAAGGAAATGTTAAATTACTGAAATACTAAAAGAAATTACATAAAACTTTAGAAATTCAAGCGAGGTAAACCAGAAATTTTAGAAAAGCCTTCAAAGTTCAAATAATTAGATTGAAAGTACTAAAGAAAGTATATAAAGTTTAAGAAAGTTTGTAAAAAATCCTGAAATTTAGAAAAATGCTTAAATCTACTTATTTCTTACAATACAATTTAGAATGTTTAATGCTCCAATCCGCACTGAGATTATAAGAAAATACAAATTACTTTAAAATATTTTAAAAAAACTTCTGAAATTCAAAAATGGTAAAAAACAAAAGATAAATATTATAAGAATATTAAATTAAGACAAGTTATGTTAATAAAATAAGAAAAAAATAAAATTATTGAATATATTGAAAATTCTATATATTGCGACAATTTTTATGAAATCTGCAAAGTGCTTAAAATGAGGTGTCAAATTTTATAAATATCAACTTCCAAAATACATCCTTCGACTTTTTTAAACTTAAAAGACAGTTATACAGAGACATACAACTGACGGACACAACTGAGAAGTAATTTTTCATATATTTTATTTCTACATATTTTTAGAACGTAACTAAAGTATAAGTAAACTAATCACAATTATTCGAAATGTTTTTTATAGATATCAAAAAAATTAAGTGTAACTTAACTTGTAACTTTGGTAGAAAATTTTAGAAAAACTTATATAAAGTAATTATATAGTTTTCATTTATTTCATTTCTTCTTTGATTTTTTTTTAATGGGTGCGTTTATTTTGATAAATCAAAAAATGTATAGATGGCGAGGCAATATATATATTTTTCTTTGATTGATTAATATTCCCAAAAACCTTCAATAACTATTCAAGATCATTTATGGTTATTCGGGGGCTATTTTAGATAACGCAAAGATGATTCAAGGCTATGCATCGATTTTTCAAAGTTCTTTAAGATAGTTAGATGATCACGTAAGAACATTCAAAGATTTACAATAGTGGTAGGTCATTGAAACCAAGTTTTTTGAATTAATAATTTGGATGAATTTATTTTTATTAACTTATACAACAATACGTTTTCTTTAATTGATCGATATTACAACTTGTTTTATTTACTGTTTTAAGATCGTTTAA
This sequence comes from Ontholestes murinus, assembly GCA_963969525.1. Taxonomy (NCBI): domain Eukaryota; kingdom Metazoa; phylum Arthropoda; class Insecta; order Coleoptera; family Staphylinidae; genus Ontholestes; species Ontholestes murinus. The sequence continues at coordinate 26,083,685 of OZ018394.1, forward strand.
AATTATGTGACGGTCTTTCTAGATTATCCAAAGGTCAAAGTTTTATAAGTTTATTTAACGATCAATATCTACATTCAAGAATTTGCAATCACGCTAGGCTATTTAATCAACGTTGTTTGAATCAAAACATTGTGTGTAGTTATTTTTTTCTCGCCATCAGAACGTTTTTCTTTGATTGCTCGATACTGTATCGTTTTCAATTTTTAATATTATTTAAGATATTTTTTTCATTTATTCTCATCTCAAAGATATTTAATGATCATTCAAAATCATTTAAGATTATTTGACGGTTATTCTAGATTATCCACTGTTCGTTCAAAGTTGTATAATGATATTTCGATGTTTGGTAAGTTCATCTAAATATCACTTAAGGACATTCAAGAATGTACAATGATCGTGCTAGGTCATCTAATCAAAGTTGTTTGAATTTAAAATTTGGGTACATTTATTTTTCTCTCGCCATCAATACGTTTTTCTTTGAATGATCGATATTGCATTTTTTTCATCTTTTCTAGATTTTTAAGATCAAATCTTTCATTCATTTCTATCTCAAGGACATTCAATGATCATTTAAAATCATTTAAGGTTATGCGACTGTTATTCTAGATTATCCAATGACCTTTAAGGTTATGCTTGAAAAGTTAAGGTTTTATAAGTTCATTTAAAGATTACTAAAGAACATTCAGGAATTTATAATGATCGTGTTAGGTCATCTAATCAAAGTTGTTAAAATTAAAAATTTGATGCATTTATTTTTCTGTTTACATTAAAATGTGTTTTTTGATTATTGGATACTATAATTCTTTAAAATTTTCCAATTTTTTTAAGATAAATTTTTTTCATTCATTCCTATATCAAGGTCATTCTATGATCACTCGAGATCATTTAAGGTCATTCAATGGTCATTCTAGATTATCCAATGATCCTTCAAAGTTATCTAATGATCTTTCAAGCTTTTATCATATAAACGAAATGTACATTTAGCAAAATAAAAATAATCTGTGAAGAAAGTGATTCTTTATTTCATAAAGCTTTTATCAGTTCATCTAACGATCTCTTAAAGACATTCAAGAAATTACAAAAAATGTCGGTGAATTTATTATTTTTACTCGTCATCAATGCGTTCTTCTTTAATTGGCGGATATTTGAATTGTTTTCAATTTTAAAGATTATTTAGGATCAATTTTTTTCTTTCATCCTCATTTTAATTACGTCCAATGGTCATTTAAGATCAATTAGGGTTATGATCATTTTAGATTATCTAAAGGTCATTCAAGGTTATCCAACCATCCTGCACAGTCTATCTAACGATCAGAATGTATAATGATCGCGCTAGGTCATCTAATCAAAGTTGTTAAATTTGAAAATCTGGATGCATTTATTATTCTCTTCCCATTATTACGCTTTTCTTTGATTGGCCGATTTTTCAATTGTTCTCAATTTTCAACATTTTTTAAGATCAATATTTTGTCTTTCATTCATATCTCAAGATCATTGAATGATAATTCGACATCGTTTAAGGTCATTGATGACCTTTCAAGATTTTATCAGTTCATTTAACGATCTCTTACAGTAATTTAAGAAATTACAATCAACGTGCTTATTTAAATTAAAAATTTAGGTGGATATTTTTCACTCGCCATCAATACGCTTTCCTTTGACTCGTGGATATTAAAATTGTTTTCAATTTTCAAGAATATTTAAGATCATTTTTTTCATTTTTTTCTCATCTTAATAGCAAATGGCCATTCAAGATCATTTAATTTTTTGCAATGATCTTTTCATATAATCCAATGGTCATTCAAGGTTATCCAATGATGTTTCGAGGTTTTATAAGTTAATTTAACGATCACTGAAGAACATTAAAGAATTTACAATAATCAACGAATTAAAAATGTTTGTGACTTTATTTTTTTTCTGCCATTTTTTCATTTGCCTATATTGCATTTCTAATCTTAATAATAAATACCTTTATGCACATTTTTTTCCTTTTACTTTTTATTTGCGAACGAGCTATCGACCATTGGTCTTTCGGCCCAACTTAAATTATTAATCGTCCTTTTATTTAATTGTCAATTGATAGCATTTGTTTTTATAGAAATGTTTAGACTATAACGATATTGAAATTCTAGAAACTATTATTATTATTCAATGTCATTTAAGATAACAAAGTGACCATACAAAGTTCTAGAATGGTTATTCTAGGTTATTTAAGGGTATTCTGTGGTTATTTATAATTCTTAAAATGATCGTCTAACAAAGACTTGGCAGATATATATGTTTAGTTATGATTATACGTCAGACATTTAACATCATTTAAAGTTATGGTTAAGGTTAATCACTCATACTCATTCAAATGGCACGCTTATTTGGTATTTAAGCATATCTTTAAAATTATATTAGTTTTATAGTAAAATTTCAATTGTTTTAAATAGATTTTCGAATTTAATTTAATATATCAATAATAATATTAATAATATTTTAAGAAAGTTTAAACGACTTTTAAGACAATTTATTTGTTGTGTTTTTTTTTTTAATTATCATTATTTTAATCAATTTGTTCTAATTATGTTTTATTATTTGTATTTTTTTTAATTTTAAATTTTGTGTTTCTTCATACAATTTTAATTGCTTCAATTGAATTTTAAACCGATTTTTTTTAGAAAATTTACAACTATTTAATTAGGTTTTAATTGTGTTTGTCAAGTTTTTGTTGTAAAATGTAAGTTTTTCAATGTTTTACATGGAAAATTAAAATTGAATTAAATAAGTTGTTTTATTACAGTTTTTAATTAATTGTTTCAGTTTTTTAACATAAAATTAAAGTAAATTTTCAAATATTTTTTTTATTACAGATTTCAGTTAGATGTTTCTTTTTGTAAATATTTATTGTTCAAATGTTATTTTCTTTTTAGAAAATTTATAATTATAAATTGTTTATATCATGAATTACTACGTTGAAACGGTCTCAACCATCTTAAGAATCAAATTTACATTTTTTTCATTAAGGATAAAAATTATTTTTTGTTTTATTGTACCGTTTTTTTTTAAATACTTATAGAATGCTTAAAGTTGATATATTCGTATTAAGTGATTCCAAATATAATCATATATTGATAGAGAGACAAACATCTTTATTTATTATTGAATACATTCGTTATTTTCAATATAATCGTAATTGATTTTTATTACGGCTATCGACCCATGGTCTTTCTGCCATCATATATTGATTTTTTAGTAAATTGCATTTTTCGTTTAACGATTTTCAGAGTTCAATTTCTTTAATATTTTTGATAAAAATAATAGGTAAAGAATTGTTAAACACCTGGTTCTTTGCAAAACTAGTTGAGTAAATACACTTTACCTATTAGATCTAATACAAGTTACTATGAAATTTTATAACCAAAGGGAAAAACATGCATCTCAAACTATTCCAGTTTCTATGAAGCATTCTTCCAATATTTTAAAGATAGTCGATAATCTTTTGACAGAAAAAATATAGATTTATCGTGTTACTGCAATATTTTAGTTTGGTTATTCATTTGAGTTTTTCAGTTCTCAAAAAGTCTCTTATTTCAGCCGATGTATGAGAGCTCGCATTGTTCTGGTGGAGAATGATGCGTCTCCAGCAGTAGTTTTTCCCATATATTTCCGAAGATTTCTGACAAACAAATGGTTTTTTACCATTTAGTTTTGGCAATCTGGCATTGAACTACTAGTATAGTTGCCGTATGTCGGGTTTTTCGAAAAAATAGGCGACCACTTGCTTCGAAGTGGTTCGTCCAACCACTTTTGTTGGATTTGGCTCATTTTAAAAGACCCATGCAGACGACTGCTGTTTATTTTCAAACTCATTCTCATATATTCATGATTCGTCATGGATATGGATATCATAGACGTGTTTTGAAACACCGCAATCGTATTTCTTGAGCATTTCTTTCGACCATCCACACAAGCCATTTTTTAAAGCAACTGTTACATTATGTGGGATTCAACGTAAAAATTTTTTTCTCTCACGACAAGTTACCTAATAATGTTGCAAAATTAGTTTCGCCAGCAATAATTCTAACTTTAACACGAAAGTTAGAGAAACCAACGCAAAATACCTAACAACCGGAGGTGGACCTCTCATCCAGCTACCTCCGAAGAACTAAATAAGCTCAAAGTCAGAAAAGCTTCACGCATTCTACTGCAATGGTAAAAAAACTCGCAGGCAAGGGTAGAAGAGTGCTTCTGAACATGGCGAATGCCAGAATGCGTATGAGTTATGTTTCTCGGAATGCAAGCTAGCCGCCGTGATCAGAATCTTCAAGGAAGAAATATCACCTCTCCTCCCATCAAGCTATCATCTTATCATCCGCTTTCTGGGTCGGCATCCCTTTAAGCTCTTGTCCCATTAGTTTGCTCATAACATATACACGACATTCCGAACCTAGCTCCGGTAATGATGATGAATAATGTAATGATACGGTGACACAGCTCTACTTAGTAGAGGAGGCATTACAGTTAATCTTGAACACTGGACACCTACAAAAAATAGGCGACCCGGTGGCGACTTAAGGTTAATGCTGAGTATTTCCGTACATTTCAGCAGCTCTTTGAAGGGGAATCCCGATAAAAGACGAGATCAGATATAACGGCATAATCTTTGACCTCGGGATTAAAGACTATCCCTATCAAATACAGAAGGCCAGAGTTTAGTTGGCTAAGCTGTGGCCCGTTATCAACACGATATCAACCTTGTTTGAGAAAAACATAGTAAGGCTTTTCATCAAAATGACAAGGCCGCAATTGACCTAGGTTGCATCCTTTTGGCGCTACTGTAGGTCTACAGAAGCGTCAAAAGGATGCAACCTAGGTTTAACAGCGATTTTGGACAACCTTCACGAATTTATCACTAAGCGAAGTACGACCATGATTGAATTCTATATACCATCGATAAATAGTTGTTTTTTATAGTGCTTCAACGCCAAAAGTTCATTGACTTATTGTTGTTTTTCATTCGACGTCAATTTTATTAAGTAAACAACACAAATAACTTTTTATTGAATTACACAATAAATAGTACAAAACATTGAAAATTCTCATAATTAACGTTAAATAAGATTATTTTAAATCGAGTATTAAGATTAATATTTAAAACGACTTCATTTAATTAATTATATAAAGATTTAAAACTTTAATTTATGTGACAGGTTTTTGGCAGGAAACTGACAGGTGTATTAATTTATCATTTTGAAAACATCTATTTTGTAAAACATAAACAACAGGTGTATTAATTTAACTATTTTAAACTGTTTGAATATTTTTTTTATGTAACACATAATAATCCTCATAATCTTACTAATAAATATTAGTATAGCTAACCATTAGTATAATTTATTTAGATAAACTGGATATATTCGAACCCTACGAACACAATATTTTAACGAACCGTAATTTGGCCTAGTAAAACTTAATTGGAAGGTATAATTTCCTGACGCACGTCGAAATTTATCACTGTATCGCAGGTACGGACACGATTCGAAAAAAGCCACCTCGGACCCTATTTTCCGACCAAAACACCATAAATAACCCGGAGGCGACGGCCCTCTACCCGGCGCGATCCCGGTACCGGCCCGCCGTGCCCGGCAGCACATAATCTGCCTTTTATTTACATAAAGGAGATAATAGGCCCGGCTCAAATGCAAAACTATACACAATAAATCATGTTGGTTACAGGACGAGCGGATAAATTAAGTTGTTAAGTGTGATTTTTCTTCGGATTTAATTGAGCCTGTGCTCTATTGGTTGAGGATGCGGGATTTACAATGTACGATCCTACAGAATGAAATATTGTTACACCCATGGCGGCGTTAAATCTTTTATATCTACAGATAGCAAACAAACTGTATAAATCATTGTAGGCAATTAAGATATAAGATACAATCTAATTACTTTAATTTATTGAGAACAACAAAGACTAATAGTTAATAATCTTCGATCTTCAATATAGTATTAACCATTAAATTTTATTATTAGATATTTAAAAAAAATGACCTCCTTAAATAATTACAAATTCAATACATGGAAATTAGAAAAGCTATCTTCAACTCATAAAAGAAGAACTAAGGATAATAATCTGTTGTTTCTAAAGGCAAATTTAAGAAGATTCAGAATGTATACTCAGTGGCATGGAAATCGTAATACCAAGGAGAGGTAGTAATTTTTTTGACCAAACTTGGCACAAACTCATAAAAGATAGTAATTGATTAATTGATTTATTCTTAGATATTCTTAGATCAAGTGGTAATGACTTATTTGATAGGTCTTTTTTCAGTTTTTTTTAACAATTTTATCAGGTGTATACTCTGCGAAATTGTGTTAGGTTCTTTGCAGTTTTCGTTTTTCATGGTTTGTTTTAAAAGCGAGATTATGGCTGGAGTGGGCCAGCGTAAAAATTACCGCCAATTAACCGAATTAGACAGAGGTCGTATAGTTGTTTTGCGAGAAGGTAGTTTTTTGATTAGAGAAAAGTTCTTAAAAAGACTGATTGAGGTTGTAGGCACTTACTTCGTGATACATTTTAATTAGATGAAAAATAAAAAATACTTTTACTTAAATAGTGACTGCAGTTTCGATCAAACAATGATCATTATCAAACTATAAGTAATTTTTTTTTATTTTTCATCTTCTTAAAAAGAACTTTCCTTCGTAGCCCGGGTAGCTCAGTCGGTAGAGCATTGGACTTTTAATCCAAGGGTCCAGGGTTCAAGTCCCTGCTCGGGCGAAAGTTTTTATAATAATTACTTCCATTAATGTTTATGAAGCACTTTGCTTGTAGCAAAGCAACAATATAACTTTTCATTCTTCAACAACTTCAAACTTGTCAGATAAATCGTCTATATTTTATATTTACAACAATTAAATTAAAATTAGTTTTTAAATAATATTAAGTTGTAAAAATATATAAAATGATTTTAAGTGTTATTAGAACTCCATATAATTACATATCCACCAAAGAAATTAAATTCCTGTTCAAATAAAATTAACCAGCACAACATAAAAATACGTTATTTATATTATTAATTTCAATACTTATTATTTTAGTATTAGTATTTAACAATACAATACTTGTTTAATCTTGGATGAATGGAATTACATAAAGATAATAATAACTACAGGGTCAATTGAAAAAGTTATGAGCATTTTCTGGGAGAAATATATTTATTGATTGTACCGGTACAAATGCTTAAAAATATAAAAAATATTCTCCTCCAGTATCAGTACACTTGGGGAAATATATCTTTCATGCCTGAAAGGCACTATTCGACGGGAATGCCTCTTAGGAAGGCCTTTTTGATGTTTTGCACGGACTCCCAATGCGTTCCTTGAAGCTCTCTCTTCAGTTGGGGAAACAAAAAAGTCGCACGGAGCCAAGTCGGGATTGTAAGGGAGCTTGATACCACCCCGGTGTTGCTTCGGGCTAGAAGATTGGTAAAAATGAAGGCTGTGTGGCTGGAAGCATTGTCACGGTGTACCTGATTGAGTTTTTGATATCAGCCTGAACGCGCGTGACCCGACGTCACCTGAAGTGACAGTTTCTCCCTGTGGTACAAACTTAAAATTGACAATTCAAATAAGATAATGATCGCGAGACTTTCTCATTCGCGTTTTCTTGGGGCAGTGGAATGATTTTGTTTGCCACTCGCTGCTCTGCTTTTTTGATTCTGGGTTGTACTAAAACATCCAGGATTCGTCTCCAATTACGACCGAGTTAAGAAAGCTCGGCTCATTCTGAATCAAATCCAACAATTCTTAACAGAGCGAAATTCGATGTTCTTTCTGGTCGTCCGTTAACACTTTCAGCACAAGCTTCGCACATACCTTGCGCATTTGCAGATTCTCGGTCACTATCCCATGTACTGTAAATGTAGACATGTTAAGGGTGTCAGCGATTTGTTGGATGCTTAAGTCCGAACGCAGAACTTCGCGCACATGATTCACGTTTTCGTCGGTTCTGTCCGTTGTGGGGACTTGTGCCATCTCCTGGACCGTGTCCTTGAAATACAGTCATCCTTGAAGGCCTCTTAAAGCATCTGGAATGTTTCGGTTGCATTATTACCAAGCCGCACATAACACTTTAAGTTAACGATCAATAGCACCCAAAATGTCTTTCCAATCTTCTTTTTTTCTTTCCAGAACGGAACAATCAGGCGACCGTTATACCCCTGATGAATAAAATCATCCGCATTACATTCATAATACACCTTGTATAATAATAATAATTTCCTTTCGGCGAAAAACCATGTGACTGATAGCCAAATACAATATTTTTAGTAAAAGGAGAAGAAGAATTATAGAAGTGGATTCTTCATCAGATGAGGATATTGTTACTGAGAACTTAGATTCTGCAGAACAAAATAAAGGAAACCATATGCAACAAATAAACAAAATTAAACTAAATACTGGACAAAACTACTATACAAAAAGAGGAAAATTAATGCCAGCAAAAAATTTGAATCCAAAAGTTGTAATTGCTCGAATATATAGAACGTATCAATGAAACACAACCTATAGAAATTTTTGATAAGTTCTGGAATATAGGTGATTTTAATAAGCAAAATGTATTTCTCTATTGTAATGTTCAACGTGAAACTGGCAATAGAGTAGGACCTAGGAATAATTCGGGCACTATGATATGATATGCTTATAAATTTTTCCTGGTCAGTTTTAGTGGAAACATTTTAATATGTAAAAAGTTTTTCATTGATCCTTTCCAAATATCTACTGGATGAGGTGATCGTATCCTAAAAGCTCATGAGAATATTCCGAAAGACAAGCTTGAGTTCAGTTAATGAATAGACATAGAGAAAATCTTTAAACGAGATTTCAAGTTACACTTCCATTTGCCACGTAGATACCTGTGCGAAATGCGATTTCTTTAACATGAAAATTAAGAGAACAACTGATGACGAAGAAAAAACGATTCTTATACAAAGACTTGATGTTCACGTGCAAGATGATGAATTAGCAAGAAAAGCATAAGAAGATAAAATTCTGGCATCAAAAAATCCTAATAAATACTTTGCCTTCTCTTTTAACTTACAAAAAGCCTTACCTTACCTCAAATAAGCAAAATATGTATGTTTTAAACGAAGGATTTTACAATTTCCACGGCATTAAAGTTAATATGTATGTGTGGGACGAAACTGTTACTTCCAGGGGTTAGAAGTTGCTTCTTTCTGTTTGAGGCATTTAGAAAATGTAACGACTCAATGCCATGTTATTACACACAGTGACCTATGTACTGAGCAATATCGGAATTTACAAATTGCATTGATGTGGTTGAAGGTTGTCCAGTCGTTGGAAAATAACATTGACATAATTGATCACAGAATTATACTCCTTAAATGTATGTTTGTTTTTTGCTATTAATAATGTTCGCGTTGTGAACAAAATATACATTTAACGCTTAATAAACAAGTAAGGAATAAACTAAGTGTTATTTTCATTTCCAAAATACTCCACGTAAACTCAAACTATCAATACTCAATCTAGGTAATCGTTGTTTTCATTTTGCCTGAAAAGTTTAAATGAAAAAAGTTACGTGTCTCATTAAACATGATTTGTTGTTACATTCATATGTAAGCCCAGGCGGGAAGAATTATTTTGATCAATTATGGAGATATATGCAGTATATCTTGTAGTCCTATCCTCTAAAAAAGATTTAATCATTCGTGCTTTACTGACGCAAATTTTATAAAGTAAGTACAATAAATAAAATCTAAAAAATATTTCAGTTAGTCCATCAATCCTTCACCACTTCCAAGTTAGGGCGGATCTTTCTTCCGAAAGATCCGCCCTAAAAACCCTAACGAAACTCCGACACCCTGCCAACCCACTCCACAATCCCTCAAATGATCTTCTGTACGAAACCACCCAAATCCCACCCATTTCCCAACGTATATTAAGCCTTATCGTTAAATTTGCCAATAACCCTCACAACCAACCCTTGTTCCAAATTCTGTATCCCCCGAAATCCAAATATCCCTTCTAAATATCAACATCCTCCCTTCACAATTCATCAATTCATTTGTGCGAATCATCAGGACAGTTCAGCTAGCTAGCACAGATACTCTTTTTTCTCTCACACTATTAAATTCAAGACAGGGCAGAAAGACCGCAGGTCTATAGCCCAGACGGACTAACACCATTTATTTGTTTTCATATTTATTGTTATTGTTATTATGTATAATGTTTTGTCAAAATAAAGATTATTGTATATATCTCAGTTAAATTAAAAGTTAATGTTGATTAACATGTCTTTAATATGATAATTATGCCATAAACTATTTTTTAAATTTCTACTGGCAGTATAAGTACAAAAATATTATTATACAATTATGATCAAGAGTAAAAACTTGGAAAGCCTGGATTTAATTGAAATTTTAATTTCACTTACAAATATCTTGATTCAAACAATTAGAAACCTTCCTTCACTTTGTATCCGAAATGCACATCTGGTTACCAATAAAATAGTGAAGAGAGGTTTCTAATTGTTTTAATTAAGGTATTTGAAAGTTAAAGAAATTAAAATTTCAATTAAATCCAGGCTTCAATATTACTCCTGATCATAATTGTATGAGAAAAACAAAGGAGAACAACTATTAGCGTTATTAGAAAGTATAACAGCCCGGGTAGCTCAGTCGGTAGAGCATTGGACTTTTAATCCAAGGGTCCAGGGTTCAAGTCCCTGCTCGGGCGAATATTTTTGTTCTGATACTGCCAGTAGAAATTTAAAAAAAAATAGTTTATGACATAATTATCAAATTAAAGGCAATCCTTTTTAAAGGATAGAACCACAAGATATACTGCATATATCTCCAAAATTAGTCAAAATAACTCTTCCCACCTGGGCTTACATATAAATGTATTAACAAATTATGGGTAATAAGACAAGTAACCTATTTCTTTTTAGACTTTTCATGCAAAAATTAGAGAAATAATTACATAGACTGACTACACATGGTTTGAGTTTAGGCGAAGTGTTTTGGAAATAAAAATGAAAATAACACTCAGTTTATTCCTTACTCCACTTGTTTATTAAGCGTTCACAAGGTGAACATCAATAACAAAAAACAAACAAAAATTTTATACTTTAATAACCAATATCTTACAGCTAATAAAATAATCAAATTAAAACTACAAAACATATTAAAATAAGGTTTAACTAAAATTTATAATTGGAGGTCAATAAAATTACATTTGGAGAATGTCTTGGGAAATACTTCTGATGTAGTTCTCAATTGAATAGTACGTGTTTTTAGTAATAAGCATTTAACTGTGTTTTAAAAGATGTTCATATATATAAATATCGAATATTCAGAGGAAGTGCTTTGAATATTTGTATCGCTTGGTGTCTTGTTGCAGTTTTAGTTTTATCTAATCTGTTGTATATTAGATACATAGTTTTCTTATTCCTCGTATTATAATGATGTACATCTACATGGTGACACATATCTATGTTTTGAGCTTTAATGTACATTCAAATATGTACGTACATTCATGGTAGAGACATGAAACCCTTTATTCGGAAGAGTGGTTTACAATCAGCCTGGTAGTGAGTTTTATATATATATATATTCGTGGAATGCTTTTCGTTGTAGCCTAAACATTTTGGATTTAATAGCAGAGTGGCTCTAGAGCAATAATCCATATCGCAAATGGCTTTTCGAAAATGGCATAATACGTTAAACACTGAGTCGACGCAATTAAAAGACGCCGCATGTGTTAAATGTTCACCCTGCTTGTTCCAGGTTAACTTCTGATCGACAAAAAGTCCCAGGAATTTAATGCAGTTGCTATAATCTTCATTCAGTTCTATAGTTTAATGTTTCAAAGAGAATAGCATGTTAACTGTTTTATCAGGATTTAGTCTATTAGGTTGAAACCATTCATTTACACGAATAAAGGATGCGTTTCTCATACTCTCGCTTTAGTTGATGCTTTATTTATTATTGTCGTGTCATAGGCGTATAGTATAAGGTCGCTAACACCTGATATGGAAGGTAAATCTTTTAAAAATATGAGAAATAGGAGAGAACCCAAAATAGACCCTTGGGGTACCCCATACTTAATATTCAGAAAGGAGGACCTTACCCCACCAGGTGAGGTAATTGAGTTCTGTTAAATAAATATGAGCATATAAGACGACATGCTTTATGGTGTAAATTGTATATATAGAGCTTGCGAATGAGGATTTCTCCCAGGGCCACCCGATACCTATTGACAACCTTATAAACTTATACTTTCAAGGACACAGCTATTCCATTGGTCGACCAGGTTAAATACCTCGATTTACACATGGACAAAAGACTAAATTGGAATAAACACGTCCAAATGACCATCACGAAAGCCAAACAAGCGTTCGGACAACTAAAATCACTACTGCTCGATAAAAGTCAGCTTTTCCTCTACAGTAGAGTCCATCTATACAAGGCAATCATAGGTCAAAAATAAAATATGGTTGCCCTGCATGGATAACCCTCTCTAATCGCATATGAATAAGTTGGAGACCACACAGAGCAAGATGATTCGTAGGATCGTCATGCAGCATCATATTGAACTATAACTCCCATCACGATATAAAATTCACATTAGTGCATTTACTCAGTCAATCCTCAGTCATTAAACCACCCAAATCAATAATCTGGTATGAAAGTTTATTAAATAAAATTTGTAAAGTAAGGGAGTAGAGTTTTAGTCAGTAAGAATCTACCTAGAGGATCGGCGTCTAGGTGTCTTATGTAAGATCTCTCCACTTCCACAAAAACAAAAAAAAACGCCCTAATTACATCGTTCTTGATAATGGCAATGAGCCGAAACTAGTCGAAAGTAAATAAATATTTGTGAAACAAACCAAGTGATTTTAATTAGAAAACCTATATATTAAAAATGGATTTCATGTGAAAAAAGGTCAAATTCCTTCGACAGATCAACAAATGTGGCTTGTAAATATTTATTGTTCTTCACAACAATCCGTGCAACTTTCCTGAAAATTTGAAACATCGATTATTCTATATATGCATTTAGTTTTTCGAATATCTTCGAAACAATGCGTTAGATGGATATCAGCCTAGTATCATTTAATTGGCTGGTAACGCATTTCTTAGGTATCAGTATAACTTTTGCTAACTTTAGAGTCTGGGAAGATGCATGATTGAATGCATCTATTGAAAAATTAATTCTCTAAACGGTGGTTTCAATATATCCTTAACACTTGCCTTTAATGAATTTATAGCATCCTATACTACCACTTCTGATATCACATTAAATTTTAAATATTTGTATTGAAGAAATTACCTGAAACATAATTAATTGGGTCACCATTATTATTTGGCACATCTTTCAATAAGTTAATGTGTTAAAATCATAACAAGATATATCGCTATTTGTGTTACTTTAGCTTAGCTTTGGTGTTAATGAGTTAACTATTTTCCACGTTGTTTTGGACTGTAATAATCATGTATAAATTATAAAATCTTCGTGTACGAATCAGTGTAAAGAAATAAAATATTAAAAGACATTATTTGTACACATTTTTGCAATACACATAATAGACCAATAGATCAATATAGTACCTAGCCAATACTAAAACGATTTGTAGAAGAGAAGAGTCGCCCTTACAATGCTGCTAGTCGCCTGTTTGCGTCGAGCAGTCTAAATTTATTTTTTAGCGCGGTGAAGCGTTCACTTGAACAGCGATACGCAATCAAGTGATATGTCCTTGGAAAGTATGCAACAGAAACATTTCAGATGCTTCAAGAGGCTTTCAAGGATGACTACATTTCAATGTCACAGTCCCGAAGATGCCACAAGGCCCAACTACGGGCAGAACCGACGAAAACGTGAATCATGTGCGCGAAGTTTTGCGTTTCGACAGTCGATTAAGCATCCAGTAAATCGCTGACACTCTAAACACGTCCACATTTGCAGTACATGGGATAGTGATTTGTTATTGTTTTTTTTTCAATAAATTATGTATTAACTCAAGTAAAAAGATTAAAAATATACAAGTATGTACACTGTACGGTTAAAAGGACTTAAAAGTATTTATATATACATGGAATGATCACAGGATTTCAGTTCCTAATTAATCTCTTTAAGTTTCCGATTGGACACTTGGGGGCCGACTTGCTGGCTAAACAAGGAGCAGCAGGTGAATTCATAGGACCTGAACCCACTTTCGGTATACCCCATGAAACCGGAAAGGAAATAATCCGACGCAAGTTAGCAGAGGAGCGCAAAAAGCCATAGCAAAACCAAAATGGAATGAGGCATATGAAACTCTTCCTAGATGGTCCGGTACCTGACAGCATGTTGAAGCTGTCTAGACTGAGCAGATTGAAACTAAGAAAAATCACAGGACTAGTCACTGGGCACTGTGACCTGAACAAGCACAAACATAGGATGGGCATTAAGAAAAGCCTCCTATGCCGTGGGTGTCTGGAAGAAGAGGAAACTCCCCAACACCTACTGTGCACTTGCGAAGCATACAAACAAGAACGCAAGGCGAAACTCGGGAAGCCCATGCTTCCTGTAGAACAGCTAAGGAATATCCCCTGACAGAAACTCCTGGACTTCTTAGAAGATACAGGAGTTCAAAAGGAGTAAAACAGCCAGAGGCGCATAAAAGGATCACGGAGACCGCAGTGCAGGGACGCTAAGCGACACCACCTCGTGAGGATATATATAAAAAAAAAAAGTATCCGATATTACTAGCGATTGTTAATATTCGATGTATCATGGAATTATAGGCTACAAGTTTTTGGATCATGGGATCAAAGGATTTAAAATGGATAGTTTTATCAGTCTGGGTTGGTTTGTGGTATGTGACAATTTCAAGTTTATCATTTTTCCGATATATGTTAAGGTCTAAAAATATGAAAGATTCATTTTCTTGGACACAGCCTTATCAATCCAAGATCAATAAGTATATTTTTCCCAGAAAATGCTCATTACTTTTATAATGGACCCTGTAAGTTATGTTACAGGGTCATATAAAGTAACAACGATTAAAATATTAATACGCCAACATAATTTCACATCTACAATATTCAATAAATATTAAGAAACGCAAGTATAATCGTTCAAATACAGTTCTCAGAATAGAGTGGAACTAGATGTATTCAAATGGTCATTCATTTGGGAGATATCTATATATATTAGGGATTCATACCACATTTGAATTATTGTACTTATTTGTTTCTTATTGGTTATGATTTTTGTTTTTCTATGTCATTTAGTACCATAAGTAATATAAGTATTTTTAGTGTAAATTGTATTCTAAACTTGATATTGTAGAGCTTTTCTATGTAGCCCGGGTAGCTCAGTCGGTAGAGCATTGGACTTTTAATCCAAGGGTCCAGGGTTCAAGTCCCTGCTCGGGCGAAAAGTTTTATAACAATAAGCGAGCATTATAAATAGTGACAGAAATAAATAAATGATTTTAGTCACGTGTTATGCATCGCGTTCTACCTTACATTATGTAAATATAATTAGTAAAATTTTATTGCAGGATTTATAAACAATATTTTTAGGTTCTTTTAATGCATTTTGTATTTAGATCGCGTAAGCGAAAAATGTGCGCACGTTGACAAACAAATGAGGAGTTGTCAATAGTTTCAATTAGAATGTAAAAAGTGTGAGGGAAAAATAAAGTTTATTTGTGTGTTTGGGAAAACCAGTGTTTTCCCTAAACCACCCTTCCAAGAACACTACAGTTACAGTGAAACGAACCAAATGAATTTTTAATCAACTACCTATTATTAACATAATGTTTCACCAAGTGATTAATGAGAAACAAATACAAGATATGCTACAGTTATGTTCACTAAATATTTGGGTGATTCCTATTTTGTCACTAAATTCAATCATCATAAACAAGCTTTTTTAGGAAATAACAAATTACATTTTTAAATCCTATATCATTGCTTAGATTTGGAGTTGTAAATTTAGCAACCACCCATTTTTGTTGACTAACCAGTAACTCGTTATTAAGTTATCAATAATATCTTCCAAATAAAAACATATAAAACGGTTTTAATAAAATTAAGTACTAGTCAAAATTTTACATTCTTGAAAGTTTAAATAAATTGATAATTCTCTATTTTTTTCTTTAAATTAATTCTGCTGTAATCAGGGTGAACAAAGTCAATATAATTTACAAATTACATATACTTTTGAAAAAGTTCTTAAATTTTTAACTTTTAACATATACCATTAAAAATTTCCTTATTATATCCCATCAGCTAAAAATCATATCTACTACAAAATATTCCAGACTTGTTTTGATTTTAAACAGAAATAAATATTTTAGAACCTAGGACATGCAGATTATAAGCTCGATGCATTAGTTGTAGTCTCGTTGAAGAATATCATACAATGTCATATCCTGATCACCTTCTTCAAGTTAAATCTTGATATTAGATATGTTAAGCATAACCATCTTCTTTGCGGATTTTGTTTTCAAAAAGATCCAGGATTTAAGAAAATATTTCATTCAACTTATTCAAATATATTGTTTACATTCAGAACATTGAGTAAATAAGAATTCTGATCTGTATTTTCATAATGTCTGTGCGTTAGTTTCTTCTTAAGGAATAAATCAGTTAAGTCAGTAATAAATTATACCAGATTGTTAGAATATGTCTTTCTAAAATGTTTGATAGGAATAAAATATTTTAGATTGTTTTTGATTACCGGATGTTTCTAAATGAATATCGGGGTTTTAACGCTTCGTAGTACTTCACGTAAAACTTAAAATCATAATTAATACGTGAGATGAAAGAACAACTCAAACATTTTTGTTTGTTTGAAAATCTTTGAGTATTTCTGCAACATTGTCTTAAAATTTAATTGATATTATTTACAGTAACAATATCTATCAATGTATAAAATAAATAGTTTTCTGATTATAAATTACCGATTAGAAAAACTATACATAATATTTCAAAAAGATGAAGAGAAGGGTTAGAGGCCACCCACCCACCCTACATATACATATTACCTTTAATTACTGATCGCCTCCCGGTTTGCAATAAGTTTAATTACAAAATTTGAATGAAAGAAATATGACAAAGTAAATTTTTTAGTGTGTAAATTAATAAAAATTAGATATATGAAACGTGAAAAAGCCTTAAATCAAGCTTAAATAAGATTAGCTATAGAAGGTCATTTATATTTAAACTTAAATTTGGATTATTATTACATACAAGGTTTTATTGTTTTTTAAGCAGCAAAATCATTAACAATTAGTATTAAAAGTTATTATATATATGTAGGGTGGGTGGGTGGCCTCTAACCCACCCTCCAATCAGTAAAACCTAAGCGAGGGTTTTAAGTAAAATTTGTAAAACGTAATTGAACTAAACTTTATTTCAAAATTTAATAGATTTATTCAAACAAATTTTTCAAATATTTCTTGATGTTTTACTGATTGGAGGGTGGGATATCCATATAAACTTTAATTCCTAATCGTCTCGCTGAATCCAATGAAATTATTTATTATCTATGTCCAAAAGTTTACGGTTAAGCCGGAATTTGTCTTCAAAGTTCCAAAAAAAAAATATTTCTTTTGTTTATAACAAATAAATGCTTTATTCGATTTAAATGAAATTTATTATTAATATCTATAATATATTGTGGCCATTATTGATTGACAGGAAGTACAAAAAACAGTAGTGCCATCACTTAAAAAATAAAATATTTTTTATTAAAAATGAGTTCATTGCACTGATTTCTGGAAAAAAAAAATTATGTGTCTGTGTATGTATCTGTCTATCGGTGGGCGCTGTATCTCAAAAACGAATGATCCGATTGAGATGAAATATTAAACTTAAGATTTCATCGGTAAAAACGGGAACTGAAAAGCTTTTGGTAAAGATTCATAAACCGGAAGTGGGTGTTTACTTGAGGCGTTTTTTGTTGAAGTGAGACTTCTAGTTTGATAATGACAAGTTAAAATTGTCGAAACTATAGTCACTAAATAAAGTCCGTGTTATACAAACAAAGTTAAAAAGTTTTTTTTTTTATTTGTGAAAAAAAGGTAATGTGGTACTGGTAAACCTTCTATGTAGCCCGGGTAGCTCAGTCGGTAGAGCATTGGACTTTTAATCCAAGGGTCCAGGGTTCAAGTCCCTGCTCGGGCGAAGTTCTTTTATATAAAAACTAATGATACTGAAAAATAAGTTGAATTAATGTATTGATTTTGATTAATGTGCAATAAAATATAAAATATACTTAATATAATATTGAATCAGTTAAAAAAAAGCACAAAAAAGTCAATATTAAGTAAATTTAAATACAGTCAAAAATTACGTAATTTAAAGACAAAAATAATAGAATTATTATATAGACTTAAAAAACATTGCAAATGATAATAAATAATTATCAATCAATAGAACAATTCTTTAATAAAAAGATATTAAGTTAATGAAATTAATGTATGTATTTTATTTACTTGTTTATACTTGGAAAATAATAATATAATTTTACATACTAGAAAATAAATCCATATTTTATTTAATAATAAGAGACAAGATTAAAATTGCAGACAATTTATATTAAATACATTCATTATAAATGAGCAATAACTAAATTGAAGCCTTGGGGTATACCACATTAAGCTACTTACTCGATATACATTAACCACTCTATAAAAATAATTGTAATTGTTCGTGCAAGAAAATACTTCACGTCGGTATCAAAATACTTCTATTATTAGAGTGCACTTAGAATAATTGGACAAAGCCATAAAACCAAATTACTGGTGTGTAGTGAACATCCTGAAGCAGCCTCAATATTCGTTACGTGCATTAGCCGAGTAATTGAGATTTCCGGAACTCTCGGTATAAATTGAGACTAATCACGCGTCCGAAAAAAAATGTTTTATTTATTTATATTAAGAAGTAATAGAAAATTCAACACAGCAGGCGGCCGAGGCTATTAATATGCGGCATTCGTGGAAGCTCAAATACGAAAATTTATTTTAATTTCAGTAATTTATTGGAAAAAAATCGCGCCGTTCCGCTTATTAAACGCTGAATTATAACCAATAAATTTCGTCCACTACAGATGTGAGAAATCGGCCTCGCTTGGAATAAATCACCTGTATTAATAATGACGATAAATTGTCATCGTGTCGCGGACCTAATTACAAACTAGTATGTCATCGTAATTTCATCCTGATGAGGTAAGACTGATTGTGTTCAGGCACGATTAAAATCTCCTGAATTATTATCACAATGTAAGGTCATAGTGTTCACATGTATTAGGAATAACTTTTTTACGTAATCAATATATTTTCCAATGATATTAGTAATAAAGTGGTAATAAATATTATAAATGTGGACAGCTTTATGCTTGCGGATACGCAGTTTTCTTATGGAGGCAATGGGAATTGTTTGTACGTTTACATACCTTACAAAGTAATTATTTTATAGAAGTGTTTAATCATAATCATAAATTATGTTAATATCTAATGTTGTTTTATAGGAATGTGGAAGCATTACCTTTATTTTATTGGAAATATAATAAAAGATTAAAAGGTGATGTTGTTAGGTCAGTGTCCATTAATAATTATCATATAAAGTATTAATTACATCAAATATTAATAGTTATATAATTCCATAAATAATTTTTAATGTTGTAACAAAAAATTAAAGGTTAATTTCCGGTAAAATTTTATTCCCGTCATTACTTTGAATATTATAACTTATTTTGACAACGTAAAATATTTTGAGACTCTTAGCAATCTAAAATTTGATTGTGGCAGTTTTAGTATCTTTATCATATTAATTTCTTTTATTATTTGTTTATACGATTGATTGTTTTGTCAACTGTTTTTGTTTGTCATTTGTTTTTACTTCATAATATTTTACTGTAGCTTCATATATTTTTGCAAGATTTTATTATTATTTCTATTAATTTCAACTATTTTAGTAATATACATTAGTATGCTTTGATTATTTCAGCTTTTTTGAGCATTTTACCTGGTTTTCGTATTATATGATTATAACCTCAGGGATATTTACTTATATTATAAGATTATAACCTCAGAGATATTTATTTACTTTACTTAAAGAAGGTTCTTATTTTTTTACACATACAAATAGGTAATTTATTGGAAAAGGTCATGAGTATGTAAAATTTATTAATATAGGCCTAGAATATGACAATGAATAATTTATTGGAATAAGTCGAGACTGCGCTACGGTTATAAATAATTTATTGGGATAGATCAAAAGTAGGTCAATGAATA
The DNA here is from genome assembly GCA_963969525.1 of Ontholestes murinus. Classification (NCBI taxonomy): domain Eukaryota; kingdom Metazoa; phylum Arthropoda; class Insecta; order Coleoptera; family Staphylinidae; genus Ontholestes; species Ontholestes murinus. The sequence goes on from OZ018394.1 coordinate 26,103,987, forward strand.
ATTTGTTAGCCTAGATAAAGAGTACGCTGGAACAATTAGTTATTTATTGGGATAGGTCAAGAATACGCTAGAAAAATGAATAATTTATTATAATAGGTCAAACATAGTATATGGAAATGACTAATTTAAGCCTGAGTCATGCATAATTAAATGAAATATATCGAAATTACTCTGAAGCAATGTCTAGATCAAGGGTATGTTAAGATAATAATTAACTTACTGTGATAGGTCAAGAGTACGCTAGGCCCAAAAATATTTTATTAGCCTAATTAAAAGTACAAACAGGACATAAATTTTACAAGGATGTACTTTCGATAATCTATCTCGCCGATAAAGGAAAACAGATGGATTTACTGGAAGACCTTGAATTACACAAAGCATAAATTAATTCGGGAATTTCTGTCATTAACGACCAAGTTGACCTGATGTACACACCCCTATTTGAAGCCTTTTAGATTTAGTATATTGTTAATTTAAGTACAGTTTCATAATGAAACTAATCACGAGAAATAAAAAAAATATATAAGTGGTATAAAAAAATTAAGTGTTTTCTTTATTTTAAAAATCTATTTTTCTAATTTTTGTAATCAAACCCTTCCAATTAGCACTTATTAAATTAAGCAATAATTTATTAGAATAGGCTAAGAGTACACTCTCTCAAGGAACTTATTTTGAAAGATTGATAGAATAGTTAAGACCTAATGTATACAAATAAGTAATGGGAACACCACCACAAAGAATTATTTGGAGGAATAGGTCAATATCTTTAACAGACAAAGTGATAAGTAATCTCAAAACATTTCCCAAATTATTGGGCAAAACGGCCTGCTAAAAATGAGTGGTCATACCTCAGTTCAGATGAAATAACATTTTAGAAAATTAACTGCACCCTTCAACTTACTAACAAAATTGATTGTTTGTTTTTTGAAATAAAATAAGACAATTATACCAGTTGCATTTCTCATTATTTCAACACAAAACAGATTTTTTAAATGTTTAATTTAAATGTATATTTAATCAAGAGAGTAATAAACACCGTTAACTACATTCCAAACTTTATCACCAAAGATGAGTAAAACGGACACAACTTTCTAATAGTAGATTACAGAACTGCGTAGGTACTGCTCATAAAAAAAAAGAATTAATCCCGAAATAACTTTCGAGTTGGCTGCAAAAATATCTGATTTAGCCATTTTTTGGGAAGACAAAGTTTTTAGTAAGTAGCAGCATGCTAATGTAAGGTTCGATCATGTCAAGAATACCTTAAGTTTTAAAGTTATTTATTGCGAAGTTTTCTGAGATTGGTCAAAAATCCACTACTTCAATGAACAAGCCAATATAATAGTAAATAAGTAATTGTGGAGTCTTTCACTTGGTGATACATTTTGATAACATAAATTAAATAAAACAATTAACTTTTTTTGGCATCACTTCTTTAATTACACTTGTTTGATAATGACAAGCTGAAGTTGTCGAAACTATAGTTACAAGTGTAATTGAAGAAGTAATTCCAATAAAGTTAATTGTTTTATTTAATTTGAATCAATATAATAGTAGCCTAAATCATGATGTAATTTATCCAGATACATTTTTAGCTACTATTTAGCGTAATTAATATTTCAATTAGATTTAGATTATAAAAAAATATGTCTAAATAAATCTAATTGAATTTAAACCCAGTTTACACAACAAAAAGACCAAATCATATTATGGTTTACTCTTCTATTCTGTCAAAAACTGTGGAAATGTTAACCAGAAATAGAAAACAAGTGCAATAAAACTTATGTATTTGTTGAAAAGGTTGGTGGCGACCGTTAATATGTGGTAGTTCATTTTAAAGAGTAGAATAAAAGTAGTTTCGACGTTTCTATACACTATATACTATAAATAGTGGTATAAAAACATGGAAAGTACTTTTATTTTACTTTTTATGTATTTATATCAAACATAAAGCTTTTAGAATAAAGACAAACAATATTTTTAAAATACACTATAATCGTTTTAATATATATTATATTAAAGTCGAAAAATATTACCCTTAGAAAAAAATGCGACTCTTGATAAAAAATTATTGATTAATATGTTGACAAAAGGCAATGGCTTCTTCTGATTAAAACAGTTTTAGCTTTCTTAAGATGACAACATGCTACAAATCCTTGTCGGCACTTCTTAAGATCTTTTTTACCACTTTTTCATACACCTTTCTGGACATTGTCAAATTTTCTGAAAAGTTAGAAAGATAAAAAAAACTGTCGTGACTTCTTCTGATTAAAGAATTTTTAGCTTTCTTGAATGATCCTTATTCACACCTTTTAAGATCTTTTTTTGCCTCTTCTTCATACACCCTTCTGGGCGTCGTCGAATTTTCCGAAGAGTTAAAAAGATAAAAATTGGAGAAGGACGATACTAAAAATAAATTTTCTGATAGAATTTGAGGTATACATTTAATATAATGAACTTATAGTTTCGATACTATAAATAGTCAGGTAAAAATAATGAGAAACATCCATTATATATTGTTATAACCCTTGCATAAAAATGTTAGCCATACAAAAGTTATAAAATTTGTATACTCTTGATTTAAAAGAAAGTTGTAAACACTTAGGAAATAGGAGGTAAAGTAACTGAAAATTATAATTCCACACTCTTGAAAAACTTGAAGCAAATAAAAATTGTTTTAAGAATTAAGAAGACACTTTTACTTTTTATACCACTTGAATTTTTTTTTCTGTGACTAGTTTCGGCTACACGGTAAAGTTTAAAGTGATATAAAAAAGTAAATGTGAAAATAACACATAGTTTATTCCTTCCTTCATTTACAAAACATTTCACGTAAACTCAAACCAACAATAGTGAAAAGTAAAAGTGTTTTCTTTATTCTTAATATCGAAATGTACTATAAAGTGAATGATTTTAAGATCCAAGAAAATTGTTTTACTTTTCTAGATTCTCTAGAAAAAGAAAACAATATTGCTCCAAATTCTGCACCGGTACTATATTAATTAGAAATATTCATCTAATCATATTATAAAGGGTAAAACAGTTCAGGATACAAACTTTCAAGAGAAATGAATGTTAAATCAGATAGTAATGCATGGTCGTAAATAGCTGGCGTACGCAATTGTAAATTGAAGCAGCAAATGACGGTGCAAGTTTGGACGTTGTTGCTGCTTCTCTCATGGTGAAGCTTCATTTCGCCTGACAAAAGAGTAACAGTACGATGTGTAGTATAGATAGCGGAGTTCTGTGTACATCGAAAATCAAATCTATTGCTTTTTCGTCAATTTCCTATGGAGAGGTAGTAAAGGTCACCAATGTCCAGAACTAGGTAACTTTGAAAGAAAATGTCAATATGAAGAAGTGCTGAAAGAGATCTTAAGAAGACAAGGATCAGTAGTAAACTAATGAAACATTATAGTCTAAATAAAGCCAAAAAGCCTTAATCAGAAGAAACATCGACAAATACGAAAAGCTCAAAAGTGGTGGTCATTGTCAATAGAGGAAATTTTGTATTTTGTGTGGAATATTTGATACCACTGAGTTAAAAAAAAGTTATTACTGGAAGAAAATGGCTGCAACTGTTGATAACAATTTTGGATTACGTGTAATTAATTTAAATAATTAAATCAGACCGAAAGGCAGACGTTCAATTAGAATAGTGGCAAATATCGTGGAGGTGGTAAAATTTTTGTATTAAGATGACAGAAAATTTGAATAAATTGAGCTTGGTTTTTTGTCCAGCGTTGTGCAATAATCTCAATGCATCATCGTTTGAGCAGAAGATATCAAGTAGGACTAATAATTTTAAGAATTGATGTAACAACGTATTTACAACAATTCTTGGGCACCATTTAATTTGAACATCTGCCTTTTTAAAAATAAAGAAAACACTTTTACTTTTTTATTCGACTTTAAACTTTATTTGCAGTGACTAGTTTTGACTACACGGTAATCATTATCAAACTAAGTACCTAAATTACGAATACAAGTTTTTCAGTAGGTAATATAAACACTTGTAATTCGTAATTTAGGTACTTAGTTTGATAATGATTACCGTGTAGTGTTTTCTTTATTCTTAATATAAAAATGTACCAAGAAGTGAATGCCTGTAAGATCCAAGAATCTGCCTTTTTCTCATCACTACCTCTGGCTGATTAAAGCTTTACTCATTCAAATTTTGTACACCCAATCCGAAATTTTGATCAACAGTAGCTAAAATTTCCTTTTAGTATCATTACCATTGATTAAATCAATGATATCAAATTTATTACATAAAATACAAAATTTCCACTGAGGGCAGTGACCACCATTTTTGGTGCTTCTAGTATTTTTTGACATTTTTTTCTGATTAAGGCTTTTTTCTTCAGATGACGATATTTCTTCAGTATTGTATTGGTCCTTATCGACTATTCTTAAGATTTAAATACATTTCTGGAAATTGACGCAATTTTTTGGCCAATAAATCATCCTTGGGTCACTTTTTAAGACGATTTTCATTACTTTTTTATATAACCTTCTGGTCCTTGGCGACATTCGTTCAGTAAAAATTATAGAACATTACAACAACACTGAGCTTGTTGGTATGCATCTGTAATGCGAAGCCAAGAATTGTAATTGAAGATAATAAATAAATAAATCCAGTTAAGCCTTCTGTCCTGGTAGAAGGAGTCTTCCCCAGACACTAAAGTGTGCCAGGTTGATACTTCTCCCTAAGAAGGGTAAACCAGAAAACTTGCAGGGGGCGTACAGGCCTATATGCCTACTTGAAGGCAAGGGGAAAGTGCTGGAATGACTCCTGGTGGACACATACGGCAGTATGGACCAGGAAGGTTATTGGTCCGTGGATCAGTAGAGCACATGGCTCTCCATTGCATCGGGAAGGTCGGCAGTGCGAGGTGAATGAGGTGTATGTGGGCGGTGGAGCAGCGAGAAGGAGTACTTGGAGCGTAAGCTTGGAGTGCGGCCACTAACAGCAGAAACGCTTGTGCCTGCCATGCTCTCGGAGGCACGGAAGTAGAATACGGTATCTGCTACCATAAAGTGGGTGATCTGTGAGAATAAGGCCCTCATGGCAGACCTGGATGTATCGGAGTGTCAGGGTTAACTATGGCTAGCGTAGGCAGGGGGGTTTCGGGCGAAGAATGTTCTACGGTACCACCGGTACCCCAAGAGGAAAGAGAGAAGTTTAGTGGGTTTAGTAGCCCCACACACCTCTGTTTGAAGAGTAGTGCGTAAAGCATTCCTCCTCTCTATAAAAAAAAAGAGTAGCATTCTTACACACACGAAAGTTAGTTATTTTACCAACTAACGACATGTATCTTTACTACATCCAACGAATGCAGTTACTGGAAGAAGAAAGCGATACAATAACTAAATTTATCCTCCTAATATTAAGGCAGCTTTGTTCAGGTTATATGTCGTTTTACTATTATTTTTTTCTCTTGTAAATCTTTGCTGTGCCATTCGTTCAATTATCACCGTAAATTATTATATTATTTAACTGGGTTTTATCACAAAACATATGTCTTAACATACAAAGTTTTCGTAAATTGAAATCTTCATTTTGTTTTTAGATATCCCTTAAAATTGTTGAACCTACTTAGAATGTACCATACAAATATTTACATTAATAAACACCCCGAAATCATCATCTATCAATTCATCACCTCACTTCTCAATGACATTAGCGATCATGACGTTTGAAGAACAACAGACAGATAACACATCAAGACATTAGCAATCATGACGTTTGTATGACAGATAATTACAGGCTGAAAGACCGCGGGTCGATAGCCGTTGGACAGAAAACTAGAAGCCAGTGACTCACATTAGAATTTATTTAATTTAATTTATTACAAGTATTGTACTTTTTTTTTCTGTATTTACATTAATTAAAAACACGAAAATATTTATCTATATTATCCTGAGCTACCATATTAGCTTACTCTTAACCTACATCAAGATATAATGCATAATCCCATTTTAATAATCTACATATGGGCTAAGCGTACACTTGACACATCTTAACAAATTTTGTATTACCCTAGCGTACTCTTGACCTACCACAATCTTAATATATTTAAAGTAGGACAAGAGTAAACTAAAATAAAGCAGCATTAGTTAAGTTAAGGCAATGTGTAGGAATTTAAGTTATGTCGCGAGTACACTAGGCTAATGCAAAGTACTTTGAGGTAGGTCAAAAGCACGCTAGGCCAATATAAGGACATTTAAGCTAGGTCAAAGAGTACGCTAAGGCAATTAATTATGAAGCAAAGGTTTAAAAGAAATAATGCACCGAATGCAATTATTATACAATAATTTTATAATTAGTTAATAAATTAAATTTATTACATATAACTTAAATATACAACTGGTTGCATAATAAGCTAAAGGCTAACCACCCACAAATACACATTTACTTTAGTCCAGATTCTAAAATACTGAAAGGAATGTTAATATTGGAATTTTAAAACTTCATTATTTTATTAAGTAGATGTGATTTTAAACAGTTGAATATATTATCTTTGCAACAAAACACTCTAGTTTTAATATTATATGCAAAATAGCTTGGTTCACTTTTTATTCTTTTAATAAGAAAGAAATGTTTATAACAACATAACATTTAAATAAAATGTTTTTAAATATTTCATTGTTCTTTAGAAAATACATTCTAAAAATAATTTAAAAAATATATATAGAAAGTTTTGGCAATAAATATATTGTCTGCGAAATTGATTAAAATAAAATATAATTTTAGATAATTATGAATTAAATAAATAATCTAATCTCAGTTTTAAAGTTATGAGTATATTTTATCTATTTCCTTACTTACCTAGCGTATATTAATTAATTCATCGCTATAAATCATTATAATAATATTATCATAACATTGTACATTGTAATATCTTATCTTGGGAAACACTACATATTTTAACAATTATTCACCAAATCAGTCACCCAAAAATGCTGTAATTTTTGCTTTCGCACACACAATTAGATAAAACAATCAGCATACACTAATATTTCTAGTAAACTGTTCAAGAATGCCTTTGCAAACTGGTTTTAATTATCAAATGTTGCACAAGCAATGAAAAGAAAGAAGCAAAGAATTTTAAAACAAGACTAAAATATACGTGCGATATGAGACAGTTTTGGGAATTGATTAACACCGCAGGTTATATAGGAATGAGTCAATGTTTAGTCGATCTCTTAATAAAAATAATGTAAAACATAACACAAACCTTATCGTGGATGTGATTTCAGGCAGTTTATCTGAAATAAAAATAAATAATTAAACCACAAGATTATTACAAATTAATGTACCCAGAAGAAACTCGCATTCTTCTTGTTGTTTAAAGATTGTTTAAGACAGATTTTTGAAAATTTACGAATCGTTTAAATTGTAATCAATAATACAATCGATCTCTGTAATACCAGTATCTATAAATAAAAGTTTAAATAATAATATGCAAAATAAAACTTACTATTTTTTTATTTAAAAAAATCACGAAATCAATACTTTCTTTTTATAGCGAAGTAATAAAAAGCGTTTTGTTTGTCGTTTGTTTTTTTTTTTGATAATTTGAAAAAGGTTTTTAATTTTAATTAACTTTCATATGTTCATATGCGTAGGTCAAGTGTACGCTGTAATAAAATGCTCAAATATATCCCCTAAAATTGGGATAAAAAGCAAGTAAAATCATATATAAAAGAATTCCAGATGTTCAACAGAATATTTGCTACCTTAGCATCATAGAAGAGGATGGGTTTGAATGGAAGAACGCGATTTGCAATTGTGAACTCCGCCCGTGCCTCTTTCGCCCAAAATTGGACATATGTTTTATCTTTTTTTTAATTTTAATGATTTGTAAAATCTGTAATTTTTAAGAAAGGCGACCAAAGATTAATAAATAAATCAAATAAATTTATTATCATAGGTCAAGAGTATGCTAGGACAATTAATTATATATTGAGATAGGTTAAGCGTACGCTACGGTGAAAAATAATATATTGGGATAGGTCAAAATTACGCTAGGACAATGAAAAAAATATTAATATAGGTCAGGAGAGCGCAAATGCATTGAATAAATTATTGAGGTAGGTCAATAATAGGCTAGTGTAAAAATTTGTGAATTAACAATTAATTATTTATTGCGATAGGTCAAGCAATCAAGCGTACGCAAGGGTAATAAATAATGTATTCGATTAGGTCAATAGTACGCTAAGGCAATGACTTATTTATAAGAATAAGATGCAATTATTAAACACACGAACTGTTTAGAGTTTTGCTTTATTTGTAGATACACTGCTACAATTATTCATCTACCTGATGAATTCACAGTGTAGTGAAATAATTGTATCAGTGTATCTACAAATAAATCAAAACTCTAAACTGTCGTGTTTTTATTTAATAATTGCATAATGGAGTTTCGCCAAGTATAAGCCTCATCAATCCAATATTTGAAGAGTAGGATGTTGAAACATTTATTAGCATGGGTGAAAAGTATAGGACAATAAAAATATTAGAGTGGGTTAAGACTACTTTCAAAAGGTTTTCTCCAATTTCTACGTTTTGTAAATCTTTATTATTTTATTATTTTATTTTGAAATATTCACTTTCTATTTGTTTTCAGGTTAATTTTTCTTAGAATATATATAATTTATAAATGAACAGAGAAAGTAATTAAGTTACAAAGCACCACCTGATGATGACATATTTAATTTACATTACATTACAGTTGGATGGATGACCGGTAACATTCACTATTAAGATACAATTAATGGTACTTTAGAGTGACGGTGGCGATTCTTTAAAGTAACAAACTCATTTATACACAAACACACATATTTACTACACTACTACTACTATTACTACTACTACTACTATGTTTTCATTTCGATAAATATGCAAACATATTTTCTTGTTATTGTCTGTTATTGATTGTTTTCTTAAGGGTACTATTCATTTATTACAATTTGATAATTGAAGATATTACCATAAAGGTGCCATCTATTACTACAGTTTACCCGGAGAGTTAAAAACTCCAAAGGTAAGCTCCGTTTCCCTGTCTTCAACTGCGGTACGCTAATGAGATTCAAAATAAATCGTAACCGATCCGTGGCTGTTATTAGCGGGGAACGATTAATCATTTGAAATTTGACAATTTTTTTAATATTAAGAATTTAATTTCTTTTTTAGGCTTCTTTCAATAAATTTCTATTAAGGTTTTCTGTGCAATATTTCGTTTCGTCTTATAAATCTGTTTATTTAATTCATGAAATTATAAGTGACGGTTAGAATCAGAATTGAAAAAAAAGGAAAAATTAATATATGGTAAAAACAATTAAAATTTTTCACAAAGAAATCTGAAAATAAAAAATACTACAATTTTCTCAAAGATGAAACAATTCATAAAAAACAGTTGAAAATGTACCAGAAATCAATTAAAATGTTCCTTAAATAATTTAAAAAAAACAATTGAAAACTTAAAATATTAAGTTTTTGAAACTAAAAGTTATAAGGAAAAAAAGTTAAAAACTTTCTGAGAAAACAAAATACATTTAAGTCCTTTTGGTGGTTGTAAAAAATGAACTAATTAATTATTATTAAATTATTATTTCCACAAAATGGTTCTGAATTTTACAAAAAAATCTTAAAATATTGTAATATATAATATTACCATTTTGTCAAAAACAAAACAATTGATTTAAAAAAAATAGTTAAAAGTGTACAAGAAAACGTTGAAACATTCCACAAATTAATTTATTTAAGAAAAACAGTTGAAAATTTACCCCAAAAAAACATTATTTTTTTTAAATAAGTAAATAAAAATTATTTAAAAAGATTTAAGAATTTCCCAAAGAAGTTTAAAAAAAAAACAGTTGAATACTTTTGAACTTATTACATTGTTTAAGCGAACATATATATTGATAATTTGTGAAAACAACAGTTCAAAAATTACTGAAAAAATGTTGACAATTGTCTCACTAAAAATTGCTAAAAGTCTCAGAGGATAGGAATTGAAAATTTGTACCAAAAATAGTTAAGAAAATTAATGACAAATTATTGGCAATTTTCACATTTCAAAAATCCTAAAAACTGTTAGAACATTTCCCATAAAAAAAGAAATTTTAAAAATTAGTTAGGATAACAAGAGCAGATTGCCGTGGCTATAATGTCCGCAATAAATAAGATTTAAGCACACCAAAAATCAGACTGAACGTACACGTAAACAAAGAAAATACCTCTTATATTGGCATAAAATGTTATAACAGAGCGATGTGCTACTAAAAATTAAAACACGTAAAAATACGGAGGATCTTCAAATACGAACTAAAACAAATACTAATTAAAACATGTTTTTATTCCGTTTCAGAATTTCTTTCTAGCAATTAAGTAATTTTTTGTTCCTCTTTTTTATTTTTTTATGTAGTAATTTTAAGATTTTATATTGTAAATGACAGAACCACAACGTATGTATATATCCTGTGGCAATAAATACTTTTGAATATTAACTTAGATTTAGTTAGTTTTAACTTTGAGAATGATCCGTAAGGACCGAAACACGTGTCAGTTACCAGATAATAAACAAATGGAACATAACAAGTGTATTACTTCTCCCAATATGAAAATTTGGTTCCATGAATGTAGCAAAACAAGTATTGAATTTATTAATACTTTTGAATTTGAAATAGTTAAAATTTCTTCAAAAAAACTATGGAAAATCTTGTAGAAACTATTGAGAAAACAAAAATTTGCTAAACCAGTTAAATATTCACACAAAAGAAATAACAACTGAGTTTGAATAGTTAAAAATTCGATTATTAATATTTGAAATTTTACAAGAAACAATTTATAGAAACAACAGAAAATTGTTTTCTGATACAATTGAAATTTTCCTTATAAACTATATTTTTTTAAATAATTGTAAAAGAACGAATACTTAAAATATGAAAAAATCTATTCTAAATTTTAGAAAGAAAATATGTTGGAAAAATTCTCATAAAATAACAAACTATCAAAAAATCAGAAACATTAACACATCTAATTAGTTAAGAAACAATAGTTGAAAACTTTCTAAAATTAGTTTTTTTAATTTTTAAAATACGAGAAAAATAACAACAATTTATAAGAAACATGTTAAAAAAACTTGAATCAGCGAAAAAAGCAAATGAAAAAAAAAAACTTTATTAAAAAAATTAAAATTTAGTCAAAAAACAATTGAAAATAATCTCTTCAAAACAATTGAGTGCATAAAAAACATTAATATTCGCTAAAAATAGTTAAAAAAATTGCAAAAAAACAATTACCATTAAGTACTTAAACATTTTGGAATTTAATAAATCTTGAAAAATAAAATTTTATTTTTAATAATCAAACAATTGATTAAAAAATTATTTGAAAATGTAAAAAATAAAAGCAAATATTCCTAAAAACATTATATTTCTTAATAGTTAGAAAAGGATGAAAAACTACTAAACATTTTCGAAAGAATTATTGTAATTGTGAAATAATTTTACTAAAAATGTTAAAAATTATCGCAAAAGTTAGAAAAAAATCACATTGTTTAAGCGAATATTTATATTGAAAATTTTTGAAAAAGTCAGTTCAAAAATTACTGATAACTGTTGACAATGTTCTCATTAAAAAATAGCTAAAAGTCTGAGAAGATAGGATTTGAAAATGTTTAAGAAAAATTATTAAAAAATTGTGTGCAATTTTCACATTTAAAAAATGTTATTCGAACATTTCCCATAAAAAATATTTTAAAATTAATTGACTAAGAAAAAACAGTTGGAACATTTGTCATAAAATAAGAAACTATTGAAAATTCAGTTGAAAAATGAACACTTCTAATTAGTTAAGAAACAATCTAAAAAATATATTTTTAAAAGACAAGAAAAATTCAAAATTAAAAGTAAAGCGTTCAATTGTTATAAACAAAAGAAATAAAAAAATTTGGAACTTTGAAGACAAATTCCGGCTTAACCGTCAACTTTTGGATATAGATATGTTGTGTTAAATACACATATTTTGGCCCCAGGAATCGTTGGTCCAGACATTTTCCCTCATTAACGGGACACCCTCTATATTTTATTATTTTCTGTAAATATTACTAATAAAATTTTCATTTAACATTTATACTTTTTCTAAAATTCAAGAAACATAAACATAAATATTAAAAAAAACTTTAAAAAAATAAAATATTTATGAAAATTTTGTTTACAAATTTTCGGGGCACAGCTTTTATTTACCATGAATTTCATTATACGAGAACTACCTTTTATATTTCGGGAATAAAGAACAAAAAAATGATTCATCGTGGGTTTTTTGTCTTTCAAAATATTCTCCATGAAGGTCAATAAGCTTTTGAAATTTTTGAAGCATTTTTCCACTCCGATTGAGGTACCTCAAAAAAAGATGAATCGTCTTCCGAATAGTCTTCATTTAACATCCAATGACTTCATTTTATTTTCTCAAATCAAAAATAAGTTAGTTGGTCAACTTTTTTCGACGCCTAAGGAATCGGTTATTTTTGATTTAAGAAAATAAAATGAAGGCATTGGATGTTAAATAAGGGCTATACAGATGATGGTTCGTCAGTTTAGGCGTTTATTTTAATTTCAATTCAAACACTTTTTTAAATTATTCTCAACAAACCATTTTTGCCTAAAAATTATTTGCGGATTAACAGTGCAAACCTTTTATTATAACCTTTAATGCTACCGAGGAAGAATCACAGCTAATTTACATATTATACATGCGCAACTAAGGTTTAACCAATCAATGCGCAAGTCAACGACAGCATCTTTTTGATTCACATTTTTATCATGACACTGAACAGCTTTATTTATTATAACTTATAATATTTGTTAATACAGAAGTTAAAATTAACTACGATTTTTTTTCACTAGCATCTCACACCACCAATTCGACATTTTCAGTTCTCTTATTGGAGCCGATGTGTGAGAGCTCGCACTGCCATTGAGAATGATAAGTCTTCAATGGTTGGTTTTCCTCATTTTTCCCGAAGACTTCTGAAAAATAAATGGTTGTATACCATTCAGAATTAACCATCCAATATTGCACTTGTAGTACAACTGATTCTTTAGAAAAAAAACAAGAGACCACTTTCTCATCTCACCTTGAAAGACCTATATATGGTAGTATGCTTCTGTTTAGCTTCGGCTCATGTGCATATATCCATAATTCGTCACCTCTTACGATATCATAGACGTGTATTTTTTGAGCTATTTTTTCGACCAATCGACACGAGCTTTTATTGAACAATTATTAAAATGTGTGGGATCCAATGCGTACATTTTTTTGTAAGCTAAATGTTCAACAACATCAATATTTTCTGGAAAAACAACCAATTATAGATGACCTTCACGAAATTCATCACTAAGCAAATTACACCCACGTTTGAATTCTGTATACCATTCCGTATACAATATAAAATGGTTTTTAATGGTTCTTCATCGCTAAAAGTCTAATTAATGCACTTTTGTTAGATAATCCACGTCGAAAGTTGTAAAAAAATAATCACATGGAAATGACTTAATTCCATTTTTTGGCCGACATGAATTTGCCATACCAAACAACACCAATGGCACATCTCTTTACAAAGAAAAATTGACTCAAATTTTGAGTGCGTCTTATGGTCGAAGGTAAAATCTTTTTTTCAATGAATCGTCTTTAAATTTGAGGTGTCTTTTATCGTCCAGTGCTTCTTATAATCCGGAAAATACGGAAATTCTACTGACAAATAGTCACACTTTACTTTAGGGACGTCGGTTGTCAGGTGATAGAATCTAAATTGTCCATTCCCATAATATAAAAGGTCAATCTCGTAGTACAAAAACAGCTTCTCCGAGATCGCCTGGGACGATAGGTCTTTTCTAGTCGGAGATCAAGCGAAATTATCACTAAGAAGTATTGTTCTCCTTCAAACGAAGAAGCGTCCGACAGTTAAACTGAACTTTAGTATTATAACCCAAAGTAAACACAAAGATTGATAGGTGATATCTATTGTCTAAAGCGTTACACTTAATTTCTCTGATTGAGTTGTTACACCACCGACAATTACAGGGAACTGTAAACATCAACAATTGAGGTCACTAGTTTTTAAATTTATTATTGTATTATTTTCACTGTTTTGGTCAGCGTTAAACAACTTAAGGCCGCTATATAAATATTAAAGTAGCACCACTT